>JAHLSL010000014.1:14034331-14195711 GCA_025920805.1 Petroica traversi
AAGGGAAGGGAAGGGAAGGGAAGGGAAGGGAAGGGAAGGGAAGGGAAAATAAAATGTGCAAGATGGCTTTAAAAAAATTTATATAACATAAAATGGTAAATATTCTGATAATGTTATAATAGAGTGCTTTATTTTATGAATAAACATATTCAGATTTTCTCATTTTTCTAAAAATGAAACACTAGCAAACTGAAAAATTTAATATATCTGAAAATGCAACAGAAATAAGTCTCTCTCAACTCTCTGTACTATTTACTTCTGCTCTTTGATTATAATCAATATCTACCTGTGATATATACTGTCAACACTCTAATACACAGTGAGTACAAACTCACATTCATGTAGGGACAAAAACTCTATTTTGTGTGTTCCATGACTGTAGTACCTAAACATATGAGTTTAGTGTTGACTAATGAGTTATTGAGTTGCTGTTTCCACATTACAAACTGAATTACACCTATTTAAATCTAAAATTAATTCCTTGGGTAAATCCCTCCACAACACTTATTCTTCTAGAGCAGGAAGGTCACATTTCAAGGACACAGAGTAGTTACCTCAGCAATCTGGCAGCAAGTCAAAACTCAGTTCTTTTATCTGCACTAATTTTTAGGATTTCTTATAAGCCCCTGAAATCTGTGGTATATATGGAATTGGACATTTATTTTAATATTTGAGTAGTCACTAGAATTTACCAACATAAATATATACAGTGTATATATGCATATATATACACTAATACACATAAATATACACTCAGGTATACACTAACATATACTGCATAAATTTTTCTTCTAAAGATTTTACCTGTTTTTAAATTAAGGCATGTTTTTCTGGCAAAGTCAAGACCTATCTGAAGCTGAACCTGAAAATGTGCAGGAAAGTCAACAAGGACATCTAGAGATCTATCAGCAGCAAATGAAAAAGTGTAGGCCCGCTGCTGAATGGGAATGAGTACCTTATGACACAGGAGATGGCAAAGGCTGAGATGTTCAACACCTTCCCAGCTTTAGCAAGGTCATCTTGGTAAGACCAGCATTCATTAATCCCTGCCCTGAGACCTATTGGAACAAGGAATATTAAAGGTCAGTGGAGGAGGATCAAGCCAGGGAACATTTAAACTAAATGGACAGAGACAATCTTTGTCTGGATGGGATGCAGCCAGACAAATGGTTTGAGAGCTGGCTTCCACCATTCTCTCAAATATCTTTTTAAGGTTAGGACAACACAGGAGGGTTTCTGAGGCGTCGAAGAAAGCAGATGTCATTTCTATCTTCAAGAAATGGAAGAAGGAGGACCCAGGGAACTGCCACTCTCACTTCAGTCTCTGGGCAGGTGATAAAGCAAATAATCTTGAAGGCCGTTTCTAAATGTATGAAGAACAAGAAGGTGACTGGGTGTAGTCAGCATAGATTCATGGAGGGGAAAGCATGCTTGGTCAAACCAATAACTTTCTACAGTGAAGGGACTGATGTCTGGATGAAGGAAGAACTATGATGTATTTTATCTTGACTTCAGCAAAGACATGACCTGGATGATGGGACAGAGTTCACCCTTAGCAAATTTGCAATTATACCAAGCAAAGAGCAGTGAGTGGTACACCAGATGGTTGTGCTGATATTGAGAGGGACTTCAACACTATGAAGAAATGGACTAACAGGAACCTCATCAAGTTTAATAAAGTCCTGTATATGGGGAGGACGCACCAGTACAGACTGGGGCTGACTGGCCAGAAGCTTTGCAAACAAGGACATCACAGACAGAAAGTTGAATAAGAATCAGCAATGCCACTGAAGCAAAAAAATCCCAACAGCTTTCCAGGGCATTATGATGAGTGTTGCCAGCAAGTTGAGGGAAAATTACTTTGCCCACTGCTCCACCCTGGTGAGTCCACACCTGGAGTGCTGTGTCCAGTTCTGATTATCTGGTATAAGAGGAACATGGAAACACCAGAGGGAATCAAGCAAATGACCATAAAGATGATTAAGAGACTGAAGCATCTGTCATATGAGAGGCTGAGAGAAACGCAACTGTTTAATGGGAGAAGGAAGGTTCAGGGTGATCTTCTCAGTGTGGACTTGATGGGAGCAAAGAAGACTGAGCCAAACACTTCTCAGAACAAGAGGCAAAGAATACAAACTGATACTTTTTATTTAAATGATAGAAAAAAACTTATACTGTAAGGGTGATTGGTAGAAGTTGCCCACAGAAGTTGTGGAGACTCCAACCCTGACATTATTCAAAGCCCAGCTTGACTCCACCCTTGGCAACTTGCTCTTGTCGACTCTGTTTTGAAGCAGAGGGGTTGGACTAGATGGTCTTCACAGCCTCTGTCCAACTTCAGTCATTCTGCAATTCTGTAATACATTGAAGATATCAGTAACTGAATGCAGGGAATTGCTGCTGCCACTGGAGGTATAGTTTCTCTGGCTTGACTTCTTTTTCCAGCAAGAAAAGAACCTTACATCTTGGAACAGAGTCCCTAGCACATGATACGAATATATATACAGTAGCGTGTACTTTTCTGTGACCTGGGAATACCAGGACTTTAAAAAGTGGTTAAAAAAAATCAAGGTAATTTACAACAAAAATAATTCAAAATTTCATTTTGGAGGGACTTTAAAATATTTTCTGCATCTCTGAATTGCTGGAATTTTCTCAAAGCTTCCACCATAATAATTTCTTATTTCATTATAACTCAAGGCTATTTTTTCTCCTTGTTAATCAAATATCTTCTGATCTAAAGCAGAAATCCTAACTAGCATTTTTAAACCTAATTATATTATTTTAATGAGCTTCGATATATAGATGCTTCAGTAATTTAGTGTAATTCGCTCAGCCTGTTTAGGAAAAAAGAAAAGGAAACAAGGCTTACTTTTCAATTTCATTATGCTGCCTTGAGAAGAAACAATAAAGAATGATCAAATTTATGTACAGTCTTGTTAGAACTGAATATGTTAATTACTTTTTATCAAAACGACTTGATGTTACTAGGAAACACAGCAACAAAGGCCACAGGTGGTACTGAAAGAAGGATGCTTTATCAAAGTGACTAATACTACTTGAGTTGCCAAAGTAACCAGATTGTCTCGTAAAAATGTGTACTTTGACATTCACTTATCAATACTACTGAAATGCAGCTCTTCTCATGACCGCATAGCAAATTTCATTTCCATATAAGTGATGAATATGCAGATTCGTCCATTATTTGAACATCCCATTTATTTCTTTTTCATGTACCGAAGAAAAGAAATGTTTCTTGTGGGTAGATTTCATCCCTTGAAAGGGATAGACAGTGGCTTCCCTGATTTGTCTTTTAAAAGTTTTGCTTTTGGTCCTTGGGTGTAGTTTTGCTTTGGATTGAGGGGTTTCTTCTCTGTTTCTCTTTCCTTTACCAATTTCTTTTTGCTGTATTTTTCATGTATTTCATTGCCTCTTTTAGCCACATACTGCTACCTAGGTATGAGAAAATATGGTGAATGTGCTGTTTCACAGAGAATCAAAGACTTCTACTTCATATTTGTTTTATATCTGTATTGCCATAAGAATCTCAAAAAATTGTTTGGCTGAGTCACTAGAGTCTTTGTTATACCTTTAGTTACCATTTTCATCTCTGCAGTAAAGACAAATGCGCACTTTTCTTAGCTTTCTCCTACAATATTATAGCAAATTATTCACGTTCTCTGTGTTACCACAACATCTACACGACTGTACACAGGGCTCTAAAAAGGTAAAATGCCTTTTTGCTGGTCCATTGAAGCAAAACCAGGCTACAAGAAATGCCCTGGCAGCAGTTTGGCACTGTTGATATTTTATTTATTTATTAACTTGTGTTTAATATGAGGCTGGTCAGTAGATCCCTGACCAGGAAGTGCATCACTTGTGCAGGGACTCATGGAGTCCCTGGTACTCAGCCAGAGACCAAGGTACCACATGGAAAAGTAAAGTTGTAGTTGTAAACATAAGAAAATAATCAAAACAGACGGGCAAGAGTCTCATGTTCGGCATATGAGATTTGACACATCTGAGCTGCACAAAGCAAACTACTTTGACTTGCTAAAGTTCTGTTCTTGGCACACATATAAATGACTACCAATTGAAAGAGTAGAAAATCGAATCCTACTTCTTTTGTTGATACAAAACAAAAATAATACTTTCTCATCTTTGGAAACTGGCCATGAAAAATGTCTGTATAATTTTCAACAACACAGGAATAAGTGACTTCCAATAGTTCAGAGCAGGAAATCAAAATGTTTGTCAGCTGTTGAATACTGCAGGTTGTTCGCAGTACAAAGCATGATCTCATCAGAAATTCAACCAATGAGTAATCAAGTTCACTAAGAAAAACAGCTGAAATTCCAGGTAAGGCTTTTCTGTTAAATAAATAATTAATTTTCTGTGTGCAGTACTGGCTGTCTAAAGGGGTGAGTTTTATGTCCTCTGATTTTGGACATCTAGGAGTTGAATGTCCACACATTTGAGTGTCTGGATACATAAAACAATGAAGAAAACTAGACTTCACCAGAAGGAAATTTGTCAAACCCCCACAGATACCTATTTCAGGATGAAATTAATTACTTTCTGGAAATACCTCTTCCCTGACTGTAAAGGGAAGCTGGGAGTTCAAGCTTGGACACTAAAGCTATAGTTACTTAAATTATGGTGCAAAGTTATTCATGGTGACTGCTAGACCCAAGGCTACTTAAAAAACTGGCACTTGATGTGAATGCAACAGAACCAAGCTGAAACAGTCCATAGTATGTGGCTGTCACAGAAAATAAACATTAATCTTGAGGGAAATTGTATTATATCTTAAAAAGTTTGAGAGCAATTTAAATTATAAATGGCTGAAACAGTGAGCCTGTTGTACAAAAACCTTGTCTCAGTATAATCCAAATTTTAATAACCATATCAAAATGTTAAGAAGAGATATATTTTCCCCCAAGAAATCTGTCAAATTTTGAAGACTGTAGTCTGAGTATGATCTGAAAGCCTTATTGCTTCATTACCATTTTGATATAGTCCTATTGAATCCTACCTAGAGAATACACAACTCCTCACTATCTCAGCATGGCCAAGTCCAGTTTTCCTCAGTCATTGTTTTTTCACAATATTCAAAAAGTTTAGTTGAAGGCTGAAATTGAACTTGCAGGTCAGCCCCTGTCTTCTTCATGAAAAATCATGATCAGACTTAAGGTGCAGCAGAAAAGTGGACTGGGCAGTATTTTAGATCTCCCTGTGCTGACATACCAGCATTAGTAAACATTCAATCAAGCGTTAGTAAAGAACTCAGGCTTTTCATGCATCCCCAACCCAAGTATCAATATCACTAACTTTTGGAAAGAAACAAATTAAAACAGACTGAAAAATTGCGATTTATTCTTCTGGAATTCCTTCTCTCCCCTCCAAAAGCTATGTGGTATATAAAACCCAAGATATTTATTTAATTTGTTTTATTATAGTTCAGATCCAATAGGAATTCTTTTCAGAGAAGGTTAATACAATCTTAAAAGTTTTAATATTCTTCTTGAATAGTTAATTTTAATGCTTTATAGTTAAGGTACTGGTCAAGAATGCACCAAAATCCAGAATATTTTTGATTTCTGGAATGCCCTACATGTTGTCCTATCTGAAAATCCTGATTGTGATTCACAATAGACTCCCAAGCAGGCCACTTAAATCAGAAAAGCTGATTAGGTTGGAAGCATTAGTCTACTGAAATAATTCAGAAAACTTATTCTACTTGAATATTCTACTGAGGTAACTTTGTTACGCAAAAATTGTCTCAAGGGATTTAATCGCTTTCATGCACAGGCAAATTTTCCCTTACAGTGCTTGCAAATAATGGATCACTGTAAAGTTTATATTTACTATGAATTATAGACTTTAAAACCAACTTGTTATAAAACTACCACATCAACAATTCTGATTCAGAACAAAAATGCATGCAAAATGTAAATATAAACCCGTATGCATAATATTATCTAAGAATAATATGTCTGCCTTTTTTGAGCAGTCACACAATGTCCAGTGTCAACAGTTAAAGCATTAAATCTGCATCTCAACTGAAGTACTTATTGAAAAAGAGTTCTATAATACTGGAAGAGATGAAAGATAACAGGGCTGGGATTACACAGGAAATAGATGCAGACTACTAGAGTCAGTATTATGAAAATTTCTTATCCACTTCCTTTTTATTGTTGCTGCTGGGCATAACACTGCAAGTGAAGAATATTAATATTTTAAAGGGAATAAGCAGAAAACCATATTCTGGCTGAATAGTACTAATCTTTCACTGCAAGACCTCACGTTTTACCAGAATACATGTGTACTGTGCACATGAACCTTACAATCTTTCCTTTTCTGCCTTACATTGTTTTTGTTATTAAATAATAATAGCTCCCAAAAGTACCCAGTGTAACAAGGGTGGTCATGTTGTTAAACATGCAGTGAAAAGCACTCATTGCACTCTCTTCTAAAGAATTAGCCCAGGCAATAAAATCTGTTCAAATTCAGTGACAAGTCAAGGGAAAAAAAAGTGCAAATCCTTTCAGTCTGATATCCCTTCCTCCCAAGTAATTTAGCTCCATGTTATCATATGGCCTATTTGAGGCCTCTCAGTTTTTTAAAATAGTGATTCTTTATTAGCTAATGTGGAGTGAACATGTTACTGTGCTGTCACTGAGACAAACCAAACCACACAAACAAACAAACAAAAAAATCTTTCACATAGACTTTTACAGTAACAAATGCATTATCCTGATCTGCTTCACATGCCGCATTATTTTGCCTGAAAATCTTCCAGTGCCTTGGGAATCTGCTTAAAAGAATACCTGAATAGATAAAAAGTGTGTTCGTTTCTCAATTTGAATACAAATTCCAAGTCACACCCAAAAAGCCCACACAGCTACACTACATACTTCTACCATGAAATAATCACAGTAAAGTTTAAATACCACTGATTTATGAGGTCAAAAGTTTGGTCACTCCAATCAATCCCAAGCTGATCCTGAAGTGAGCCTGTGTCTTCCTGTCTTTTGCAAGAAGAAGAATGGTATCTGGGGTGCACAAGAAGTGCGCTTTGTGACAATGAATTCTCTCTCAGAATCAAATACACAGCTCTCATCCATCTCCCATTTCTCAGTGTCTCTACCTTAATTTCAAGATTTTTGTCCCATCAGCTCATTAATTCTTGCTCCAATGCTTCAACTGCCCTAGTGTTAGAAAATTTGTGATGTTGAATGCTTATTATTTGAATTTATTTTATTAATTGTTTTTTTCTTATTATTCCAAGATATAAAACTTTCCAAGACTTTCTCCTAAGTTTTTCTCACCCTTTGTAAGAGGACTCATAGTTCTTATTGCTCTGTATGGACTATCTGCAGTTGCTCTTTCTCAGCCATGTTCAAGTCTGGACAAAATGCCTCTGCATCACAGCACAGGTGTATACATATATTTATATATATATATATTTATATATAAATACATCTTTACAGAAGTGCTTCTGTCAATCCATCTCACTCTACACTTTGGAATTTTTTTTGCACTTTTAGGCCATTTTTAACTTTTGCTACCTTTAAATGCCTTGTGGTTAAAAAAATAAGTCTTTGTCTTTAAAATGTTACATAATCAAGCTTTCCCTAGCCTGTACTTACACTGCTCTTTCTTTCAGATTACCTTTTTGCATTTATATTTCCCCTATTTTCAGTCCAATCATCTCCGCAACCATTTCAGAATCTTTTCCTTTGATGTTGAAGGTTCAACTGTGTACAGGTTAGTATCATTGGAAAACCGAGTAAGTATTACTCCTATTGTCTCATCCAAATCAATACCATGAATATTAAATAACACCAGACATAGTACAGGCGCTGCAGAACCCTTCCAACACATTCATATAAACCACCACTGAAGTGCTGATAACGACTCATTGAGAATGACTTTCCAATCAAGGTTATGTATAGCCGGATAACAGAGCTGATAACCAGCAAATCAACAAAAATAGGATAAAAGCCCAGAATGGACCTCATGTGACTCAGACTGTGTCGTAAATTTATAATTGCATGCAGCTTGACAGCACTGTATAGATATATGTTAAGAGAACATGAACAGAGAAAGAATCTTTCTTATTCAGAACACTAGTCACTCTTACAGCATGAAAAAATATTTTCCAAGACTCTCTTATTAGCAACATCATGCATTATACAACAGCACTGCTTGTTCAAACTGTTTTTCTGATAAGAAACACTGCATTTTAAAAAGCAACCTCTATTTTAATATTTAATACCTCAGCATATCTAGATCTACAAAAGTAGCAAGCTATTTAGGCAAGTAGTGCACTTCGTGTAATGTTAAAAGCATTTCTGGCATTTTATGTTATCTACTTTTTAATGACTGTATTTTCCTAACATTAAAAATGAATTAATATCTTTCCTTAAGTAGTCTGCTGAATGCTGAAAGAGTAAATCTGACAGGGTTACTCATACCTTGCCTGCACTGTAGAGACCTACACATCAGTTTGTTTTTCATACAGTTGAAAGAAAATGGGCTTGCTTCAAAACTCAGTATCTCCAAAGCTCATGACAGTTATGCCTGGGCACCAGGGAGAAAAACATACACTTAATACCTTCAAATTTCTTTAAACTAAGCTGTCAAATGCTAAGTCACCACTGCACTTACTAGCATTCAAATCCAGTGAAGAGTGAGCCATATCAATTCTTCAAAATTGCATGTGGTCTAAACTTTGCAGCAAAGAAACCCTCAGAGCTGTGCAGTGAAGTCCTAGGAAGACTATCAACAATGCCAAAACAAAGATCAATTCTCTCTTTACTTTATCCTTATCTCTAACATAAGTGCCTTCATTTTCTGTGTTTCCACTTTTCCTGAGATTTCTGTCTGTCCCTTAAAAGTACTGCAAATGTTTCATTGATTATAAAACAGAAGCAAAAATGACCATTCATAGAATTCCTAAGGTAAAACAGAAATTCTATAATCAAATATTCTGTACTGTATTTTAGTGGTTTCCTATTTTTGCATTTCTTCTCCTCATATTCATTTCAGGTTATGTACTGAGATCTGAAAAGCAGTCCTTCATTCCCAACTGCTATTGGCCCTGTATTTTTATCAGCCTTTTTCTCTTTGCACCCTCCAGTAAGAGGCAAAAGAGGCCACGCACCTCAAAGACCCCATTTTGCAATATTTTGTTAGACAGAAGCCAAATTTCTCCAACATTCTCTAACAATTAGAATGATTTAGCCAGACAACTTATCTAAAACCTATTCTAAGAAATAGCTCTCAATGCAAGAGATGTGAGAAAAAATGTGGCAGATTCTATTAGAGCCAAATCAATAGTAAGAAAGAAATTCCTTGACACCTTTTTTTACATATTGGGAAGATCATGTTGTTTTCTCACAATTTCCGACTTCCTAACTTTCTTAAGAAACCTATAATCAACTATAGCTGATGTTGGAAAGCCACATACCATTATTTTTTTCATCAACTTTACTCTGTACAGCAAATTATGACAGTGTTTAATAGGAAAGAAATGCTCCACTGATAGCACTATATTAAGCTATTCCCTAAACTAAAACTAAAACAGAATAGATGCAATGGCAACAAAAACTATGCAAAATAATTTGTAGAACCCTGTCTCAAATCAATACCTAAGGTTTCAAACAAAGATCTGCTTGCTTTTTCCTCTTCTGAGACCACATGTCTTCACACCAGAGAAAGAAGAGAAAATCTTCACTGGTCTTGGTATGCAACATGCTAATAGCTGTGCAGCAGTTAAGGCCTAAGTCAAAATCCAGGTTGTCCTAATGTTCTGTAACCTGCATAATTCAGCTTTCTTCACAATGCTTAATGCTACAGATCCAGAAAGTCTAACTCTATTATTCTGCTCCTTTCTTAAAATATATGCAAAACAATAGAATTAATTACTATTTTTTGCACAGTTACAAAAAAATTTCCACTTTCCTTTTTTTACAGACTTACAGCTCACTATGAAAACCTAAAATATAAGTTAAGACAAAAGGTTGTCATATGCATGAATGGCAAGATCAGTTATAGCACCTATTCTTGGAGTGAATGTTCTTTGTAGGCATATTGCAGGCTCTTTGAAAATGTCGTCCCCCATTATACTGAAAAGAGGCTTTATTTTAATGGTTATATATTGATTTTCTTTTAGAGGCAGTAGCTCCTTCACCAAGATAATCTGTTATTGTCATGCATGCTGACATTTCTAATGCAGTATATTAAATAAACTACAGAAGCCTACTCATCCTATGAACTGGAAATACTTTCTGGAAGCAATGACAAGTATTTCGCAGTATTTCACAAACTTCCTCAAAACCATCTACATGAACTAAGAAAAGCAGCTATTATTTGCAGTTTTCCAGACTTACAAACAGTGCTTCATTATCTTGACCTAGTAGTCTACAGAAACCTTCCCATAAGGGAAAGCAACTATTTCTTATACTAGAAGCATCACTATAATTAGACCCCTACTGAGCTGTCCTTAGCCCAAGGCTCAGTCAAGAAATTATATCTGGAAAACAGCATTTGATTAGGATAAACTTATAAATTCATTATGCAGGTCTCCTAGCTATCATTTAATGTGGATAATTCAAACTCCTTTTTGTAAGTTCTTTAATGAGACAGTAAGTATCCATGGGACAGGTTATTAGAAGTTCCCAGTAATACCATTTGAGCTGGTATATGTCATATATATGCCTTGGCTCTGTGCTCAAAAACAGGTGTTTGTAGACAGGCTAAGAATTAAAAGCGATCAGAGAACATGAATATCTATGTAACTGTAGCAACAAGGTTGATTTAAATCATGGAGAGGTACCTGAGTGATTCATGCAAAAATCGAATGAAAAGGACTAAGATTTGCTTCCAAGTATAATCTTTCTATCCTTAAAAATAAAAAGGATGACTTTCTGCCTGTGACAGACTCGCTGCTAACATTCTCGAGAAAATTAGCATTAATAAGGAACAAATCTCAAGTGATTCAGAAAACTGTTAGGGCTTAGTTCTGCATCTCAGAAACTGTGAGGCATATCCTGTTGGAGCAATTTCTGAGGCACCATACACAGGCCTGCATTGATTCATCTTTCTGATGTGAAAGAAAAGCAGCAGTGAAGCCGGCTTCACTACCATCTTGGATAGCTCGTCCTAGTTATTCAAGATGTAGGTGTGGAAATAAAAGGATTTATTTTGCTCCTTATCAAGGCGGGTTCCCCTCCCACTCTGCAGCAAACACCTCTCTTACTACGTGCTCCTTCCTGATCTCCATCCCACAGTTCTGACTTGGAGACAGGCACTAGGAAGACTCTCCGGGGGCACAGCAGTGGCTTTGCCAAGCAGGTATTGGCACACTCCTCTCTGACAGCAGGGAATTCCATGCCGGCACAATCAAGAGTACCACGACACCCTTTGAGGACCTATGTTACTTGGCTTCTCCTCGATGGTGACATTCCCACTGTGTCTGCTTTCCTCTGGTAACACATTTCCCAGTCTGAACCCTTGGATGGCCTGGAAGGGGGTGTTTTTTCATGGTGAGTGGCATTCATGCCTGGAAGCCTGGTTTGAACTTGCTGCACTGCAGCAGACCCCTCATGAGAGAGGAGAGCATCTCAGGCAGGTCTGGCAGCTCCGTCTTGAACATTTGTGTTATTCCTACCACTCAGTGATACAGTGATAATAGTGCAAGCAGATGGGAAGCCCTATATTGGTGGGTTTCTGCAAATTTATGCAAATTGAGACTAAAATAATACAGTCTTAGGGTTAGAAAGGTCTTGCTGCCAGGAAAATATAGCTCTTGCCAGGAAGAATGAAGCACTGTAGAAAGTTTGGGGCACTCGAAGAAAGAATAAAACAGGTAAAAACACTAAAAAATGCCAAAGCAGAACAATTAAAGACCATCTTCTTTTCTACAGTGGCATGTATGCAAAAAATGGAGTTAGAAGTGGCACAGTACAGCCATTGTGCCCATGAGTAGTTGCATGAAGCAACACCCTGAGTTAGAGAACTGAATATAGAGGTATTATCACACCCTCTGGCACCCCTGCCAGAGGACAGCTCCAGACAGACCTAATTTGTCATCACTTATGCAGCCAGAGCCTAAAAAATCAGATGACATTGTTTTTGTCCAAACATATTATTTTTTTCTTTTGTACTGGATGGTAAATGAATGTCATAATGAGTGGTTTTAGTTTTATGTAATTCTGACTGAAATTTCACTCCACTTGGAAACACAGCAAAGAGCATGACAAGAAGTTAGTCAGATTCTCCCTCCTACCAAAAGGATGAGAAAACTTCAATGACAACAGCAACAAAATCAAAGGAGTGATAAAACTCCCTATCCAAGAGTCATTTCATGACTTTCCTTTACTGATCTTCATTTTAACATGTACTCCAGGAAGCTCTGATGAAAATGAATTTACTTGGCTTCTCTGCCTTTCACTACTACCAGACCACTTTCCTCACGGTCCTCACACAGTCGTCATGAAAGTGTGACAGGCTTGCACAGTGCCTTTCATCTCCTCCCACCTTGAGCAGTAATGTGGCAGCACTTTGGATTTAAGACACAGTGAGAATTTTTACATACGTAAACAGTCACTTCCTGCTTATGTGATATATTATTGTTATTCAGAAAACAGCCAAGGACACTGAATCTGAAAGTAACTATAATTCTACTATGCAAGCACCATAACTTTATACTGTGAAGTTACCTTTAAAAATATGATTGGAGTATTATGTTTCCATGTTATTTTCTTGCTGGAACACAATAAATTCTTGTCAAGCCTGCAAGATTGGAGGATTTTATTCAGCTAAAGCTTAAATCAGTCTGACTTATGCAAAATTTGAGAGGGATGAGAAAGGTGCCCTTTGCCATATCTCACTGGTACCTCATATACCTTGAGATCAATGTGCCTTTCAATATTCATTGTGTCGGGCTTTATTCTAAATCCCCACAGGTACAGCAGGCAGTGGGAGTGAGAGCAGGCACAGTATTGCTCCTCATACTTTCAGCTTGGAAAACTAAGATAGATATGATTTGTCCATTACCATTTGCAGAGCTGCAATTGGGGCTATTTTTGGTTCTAAGTGTTCCTGTGCTCAGGCAGTTGTCTTCCCTTTGCTATTAGCCTTTACTCTGCTTGATCAGGCAGCCTGTCATTTGGTACCTTCCCATTGTTTCTTGGCCTCACAAGTTTTGATGGGTGTTTACGGGCAGGAAGGTCTCATCACGCCTTTGAAATGTGAAATCCACATCTGCTAACTATTCTGAGAGGGAGGTCCAGACAAAATGGATAGCTGTAATTGCATGGAGAAGCTTTATGCCTTCAAATCACAACTGGATGGCTTTGTGACATGTAGTATGCACAGTTTGCACCCGAAATTTTAATTAAATGGGTAAGGAACAATCTGTCATTAATGCATATGATGAAATGGTCTCACATAAAAAAAAATTAATTGCAAGTGAAAAATAAGGTTCACTATTTCCATGAATAATTCCTTTCTTTCATCTGGAAACCTTCCTTAATGCCTTTCTTGAAAAAATAAAATAAAAAAAAAAATTACAAATTCTGATACTCCGTCTGCTTCCTGTATGCTTTAGAATTTCTGAAGGATTTTTCCAAGGATGATGAGGGACAAGATCCTTGTTAAAGAACACTTTGAATCTCATCCAACAAAGATGACAATAAATCTTCAAACCATTTCTGACCATATGTCACAACTCCTGAAGGCAAATGAAGGCTTTTACAGCTTTTAAATAATCTTTGGCAATGACAGCTGCTAAGACACTTACCCTCCTCCCTGCTCTTTCGTTTCTCACAAACGGGAAGGAAAAGTTGTGCTTTCATTCACTCTGCTTCCAGAGTCACACATCATGACCTAGGTTACTGTAAACTAAACATTAAAAACAACATGAAAGGTCTACTTAACGTGTGCAAATTGAGAAACCTGTTACCCACAGAGCTCACGCAGTTTTCAAAATAAAGATACTGCCTTACATTCCTAAACCATAGCACTTTTCAAGGGCAAACTGTGTGTTTCTAGTACTAAATCAGCTCCAGACACAGAGAAATAAATAATTCTGTTAACCTCTGTATAGGGAACTTGCAAGGGCTGAATCCTACAAATTACGATATTTTGCCATACTTAATAGTATGATTTTTGCATCCATTTTCTCCTATTGAAATGCCTGCCTTAATAAATCAGAGTGTAAAACATGACCTGAATTTTAAAAAAAACAGTAGTCCTTGTGACCTCAATAGAACATTTGTCTCCTTCCAGAGAATCCTGTGAGTTATGCAGATCAGTCTAGCAAGCCTGGGAGAGGGATGCTTTGAAAGAGAATGCATTTATCCATGGGCACATTTTCTTGTATCCCAGGTTTCTAGATAGAAGAAAAAAGCATGCACTGCATTTAAAGTATTTGTAGTGGAAAACAGTACATACAAGTGTCCCCAGCTGGACTGGTCAGTTTTCAGTTACTGGAGATGCGCGATTTCTAGAAACTAAAGACTTCATCAATAGTGAAATGCTACATTTACAGCATTTTACTTATCTTAAAACTACATAGGGAATCCAAATACAAAGTGCATTCTGTGTTCAACCATATAACTTAGTTTTTTATTTTTCCTGGAGAACTCTTAACTTAGTCTACAAATCAGTTAATTATTTTCATAAACACACATACTTTTTTTCAGTATGGGTAATAATGTGACATGTGACTAATATAATAGCAACGTTCTAAATATTCTCTATCATGTTTATCAGTCTCCCACACAGCTTTAAAAAAAAAAAAGCCAAAAAACCCCACAAAAAACTACACAAGGATTTGCTATATTTTTAAAATCTTACTTGACACCAGGCTTGTTTCTATTATCATATAACAAATACCTACAATTTGCAGCAGTGAATGGATGTACAAGTCAATGTTTTTCCAAGGCCCCTGAGTCTTTAGGAGCCAAAGTTCTGCAGGTATCAAACAGTGAGTTTTTGTATCGTCAGCTGTACAAAGACTGATATTTAAAATTATCTTTGGCACATACATGCTTTCAGAAGTCTAGCCATTTATTTTTGAGAGTTTTACTTCCACAAATCTGATGCCAAGTAGGGGTTGTGTGAGTCTGTAGCTACCTATTCCATCTGGGCTTTCCCATTGGTGAGGAAAAGAGAGTGTCTAGGAATAAGGCATCTGCTGACTGTTGATTATGACAAGCTAAAAAAAAAAAAAACAAAAAACAAAGCAAAACCAAAAACAAAAAAAAAAACAAAAGCAGAGAGGTGGGATTTGGAATCTGTTTGGGGATTTATGAAGTGGTTGGATGAACAACTTGGAATTTCTGCAATGACACAGCAATGATTTTACACATTCTATTTGAGGAAATCAGTTGATTTCTTTTTTTTTTTTTTGTTCTCACCTTAGAGAATACCCCTTAAATGGAATATCTGAACACTCTTTTCAGCCAGAAGAATATACCTAAACCTTTTACTTTCCAAGAACACGCCGTCATCCATTCTGTATTTTAGAATAAAGATTTCTGTTCCTTTTGCAAAACATTGCCTATAGTGACTAAACTGATAGGAATATGTCACCTTCTGAGGTCTGTCTCAGTATGACTAAGTTAAAGTAACACTTTAGGCCTAAAAATATGTTATAAATAAAACCAGTTGCAAATTTATACATATATTTTATACAACTATGCAGACATGTTCCTGTGAATTGTACTTACAGTTAATGTGTTTGGTGAAACAGGTGTCTTCCCTTCCAGTGAAACACATAACATACATCCAGTATTTGCTGACCAAACAAGCAGAAGCTGGTGTGCAAATGCCTATGGACTTTCTATGGTGAACAAAAAGTACGTGTGCTTTCAAATCCAGCCAAGTTTCTCTGAGCTGTATTTTATACCCCCATTAATTATAAAAGAGAAATGGGAAGATCTGGAACTGGAGCAGTTTTTAAGGACAGAGGCAAATAAATAATTGAATACTGCATTGCTTTAGATAGCTTCCACATTCTTTTGCCCTAAGATATCTCTTTCAATCTTCAGGGAATTAATAAATTAGACCACTGATCCATCTATTATACCTGCTTTGGGGAAACACAAAAAAAAAAAAGGAAAAAAAACCCCACAGGGTTGAAACATCTTGTAATTTATTCCCCTCTACTACTGCTTGACATCTTCCCAACTGAACGAAACAGTAAAAAGTCTGTTTAAAGACATGAATTTAGAAGTGGGTTTATTTATTTCTTTTATAGGATTACATGAAAATACTGAAATTATAATGCCAAACATTCTCAGAAAACAGCTTATATCCACAGGAAAATTGTCTTAAATACATATATATGTTTTAGGTAACACTCAGTTTTTATCTAAGATAAACAACTTTTGATGAGTTATGCTAAATCACAGAAGTTACAGGGAGGAACAGTTTGAAAAATAACAAGTCTATATTCTTGAATTCATGAGAAAGAGCAGGTCAATCTAAATTTAGCCAAAATTCATGAATTGTCTTTTTTCTAATCTGAGCTTGCATTCAGGCTGTGACCTGAGAACATACATGCTTCTATCCAGTCCTTCAGAGGCTGAAGCCCCCTCTCACATGCTGGGAGATTAAAGTTAAATTTCCTTCTCTCTCCTGCCTCTCTAAGGTGAGGCAGGTGAAGGAAAAAACTGATAGGACTGTAATGTTGGAAATAATTTATTTCTGATGAACAAAGACTGTAATTTAGTAAAGGAGAGCTCCTAGATGAGAAAGTAGATTCTCAAGACTGCCCCTCTCCTCTCCTTTACAACCTTCACAGCCAAAAAGCTGTCTCCTTGAGCATTTTCTTCAAACTTCCATGTTGAAAATTCATGCCTATAGTTTCAAACTTTTTAATATATATTTCTGTAAAGATGTTTAGGCAGCTCTTGCACTGCCCCATTTTTTCCTAATCCCTAGTCAAGGAAACAGAGTGTACCCAAGAAAATACTATGAAGGAGCTGTCCCTCCCTCATTAAAAAAACCCACCAAGAAATCCCCTTAAATACCACTGTGCAATATGGAGGAAGATTTAAACATTATTATTAAGCTTTCAAACTGTCTAGCTCCAGATTTTGCAGGTTCTTTCCACTGCTGTCATTTAATTATAAATGCTGAAGCTTTTAGCAGCACAGAATCTGTTATATTTGGTTATGAATGATTAAGTGTGCATGAAGTTTTTACCAGCACATTAATCATCAGGTACAGAAAGAAGCATGACATTGGTTAAAAATTTACTTTACTGTCCATGGGGAGTGCAAAGTCAGAGATTGTTTACCTTTATGACAGACCAAGTGCTGAGTAAGACTGCATTGAATTTGCATCCCCCCCCCAAAAGTACTTTCATTCGGTCAATGAGATTAATGGTCCTTTGACAGCAGGAATGGCAGCAGCAGAAACAACAGCAGTGGTAAAATCATGTTAGGAGTTTTAATTATGCTTTATTTGATGCCTGATGCTGGAACCTAAACCAGACACTGAAGAACAAACTAGTTCAGGGGAATATGGTTATCTCCATACATCCTTAGCTATGTAGCTCTGCCCAAATTGCCCACTTCTTCTCTCACGTGGTTCACTCGAAATGGTTTCATACAGCAGAACAGCAGCACACAGAGACTCAGGGCAAATTGTGGCCTCTCTGTGGTAAGTTTTGAAAATACACTTAGTAAAGGGCCATATTTCTATTTTCAAGTATGAACAACTGTAAGGACCTTTGTGTTTTGGGGCATTCATGTGAACTTTCTATTACTTTCACATTAAAAGAACCTTCCCAAATGTTACCTATCTCTGAGTGAGAAAGTCCTTTTCCTGGCTTCTGAGATGCTAATTTTCAGACTGGGACAAGTCATGCCTATGTGTCAAGCCTGAAATTAACTTGTTGCAAAGGTAGGTTATCATAAAAAGTGTCTCCAGCAGCCCAGGTTTTGTGCTCAAGCCTTCCTTCTCCCCTGAAGGAGTGACAAGTATTTTGACATATCTCAACATTTTCTTTTACTCACAGCAAAATAAAAAAAAGACCTCAAAGCAACTGTAAAATAGAAAACAGTTGCAAATATTTATAGTAATCTATATTTAAGCTGTATGAGTGAACACCCCATCTAACAGATTTCCTTGCATATCCAGCTCCCAGATACAGTCTCAGGAATCCTGCTGTCCTCCACTCCGATTGTATGTCCTTAATGAGCATCTGTTCCTACTTAAACATACTGGGTTTATAGACTATTTCTCTGTGTGCTCTCTTGGAGTTATATACAGATTCACTTCTTCCCAATTCCCACATTTATTTACCTCCTCGACTTACTGGAGAGATGATTAAGAGAGCCTTCCCATCCAAAGGAAGTTTTTCCTGCTGCTGCCACATAATGGAAATACTGGTGTGGCAGAACACTGTCACTTCTGCAATTGCGTGACCCACTACAAGCCTTTGGACTTATGAATAATTCCTTTTCAAGCCCGTGTAAAAATGTCAGAGCAGAAATTTCACAGGCTCTGTTTATGAAATCAGATGCATTTTTATAGTAGCTTGGAGATTATCAAATACACTTCATATTAATATGAAAACAAGACAAATGTGTTTATTTTACTACACGACCTCATAGATGAATACCAAACTCTTGAATTAACCTTGCTGATATGGCCACTGTTTTGGAGTGACTGTCCCTTAAACCTCTTTGGTAGTTAATAACTTGTAAACTGGAAAATTCAGTGGTGCCACCAGCTAGGTAGGCAAGATGCACTGGAATAACCCCAATGCAGCAGCACTAATTTCAAAACTGCAGAAATACAGACTAGCATTTTGAATGATGCAAGCCTGTAATGCAGTGGGAAAACTCTGAAAAAGAAAAATATGTATATCAGAAGCCATGTAGATTTTCAGTCATTTGTTTAAACCTCTTGTTTGCAACTTGGATATAGAAACAGTATGCCAAAGATTTTTTATTTTCATTTGGAAAGTCTAAATAGGGGAATACAAAAAGATTCATGGTTCTGACCTGCATCAACTATTTTTTGGATAGGCTTACAATTACATCATCATGTTTGAGTTTCTTTCTGAAACAGCAGATAAAGCCTGTGCAGTAGAGCTCCAGAAAAATATTAACTGAAAACAGGGAAACTTAATAAAGCAACAACAATAACTTTAAACATCCTTACACAAAATGGCTGAAAACTCATAAGAAATTATTTACATAAGGTTTTAAATGGACCCTTTATTAAGTAATCCCGATGATTATTCTTCAATGGACAGGTGATGGTATTTGAGGAATCTTTATTACTTTGCTTATTTGGATAAAAGCATTTGGTTTTGCATGAAAATATGCTAAAGCATGACTATTAAGCAATTCCACTAAAAACAACTTTCATGTTCTACCAAAGCAATCATCTAAAGAATAATATAATCTAAGAAAGTTTACAGTAGCACAAAATAAATATGGTATGTATAATGATGATGCAAATTAAGGCTATCCAGCAGAAACCGGTTACTTTAGCATAAAATTAAAACCCAACTGTGTTTAGTCTCAGCCTCTCCCTGCAGGATCAGCTGTACCTCCTTTAAAGTGAACTTTCAGGATAATAAAGTAATGGCATGATGAATATTCTAAAAGGTCAGTACTAATTAACTACATTAATGTATTTTACGTAGAAACAGCTGTTTGAGGACTCACTGTTTTTTTTTTTCCACGTGTGCCAGCAAAAGTTCTTTCAGCAAGATTTCTGTGACAAAAAACTTGAAGAAAAGCAGAGCAGAGGGTTTTATGAACACTACAGCATGTTTGGTGTGCACATGTCTATTTTAAGCGTGTGCATGTGCATATTTATTTATATGCATAAATATGTTAAGTTTTCTCAGATCCTTAGTTCAACAGAGTCAACATCTGCAAAGGAAACAAACCATATCCCCAGATATAGACCACCAGTGTTGGGGGAAATCAACCATTGGCCCAGAAGCTGTGAAGTCAGGTTCTACACTGACTGAACTGTAACCTGCAAGCTTCATCTGAACAATTTGTACAGCTTTAGCTACAAAGAAGCTGCTACTACAAATGACCATCACCTTGTCAATTTCTCTCAAAAAGATGGGGCTTTCCACCTCCAAATGATCTGTCTGTGAATGACACAGAAAGTTAGTTCCTGGGCATGTGTGAGTGCATTGTGGGCTGTCTTTTACATTAGCAACTCAGTGCACTGCAAAAAGGTATTCTGTAGAGCAAAGCACTTTCTGTGGAGTTTTTGGAAGGTTTTACTACACATTCATTCTAGTGGCACATATAAGATTTGCAGAAAAACATCTGGTTAAGCTTCATCCAAAAATCCTTCACTTCCTGCAATCCAGAACTGTTTCCATGATCTATGCTAGGATCCAAGAGGTAGTAGCTGCATCTTGCTTTTCTCTCCTTCTCCTTTTCTGTCCTTTTCTGCTCCTTATTTCTACTTAAGGCTAGATGGGTTAGAGTTGGCTAAGTAAATGCTTTGCGAAATGCTTTGTTTTGATTGAATGTTTGCTTTAAATTTTGCCAACTTCCTGACCTTATAAAGTTTGCCAGTAAAGTTTATTTTTTAACCTTCTGAGAACGTTGATGTGTTTCTCCTGTGTGCTCATGTCTTGAAAAAGGAGTACCTTAAGCCCCTTTCAAATAAATCTCTGAGCAAGAACCAGGGCTTTACAAGTCCCTTTAAAGATGCGAGAAGCTATAAACATTTCTCTTGATAGGTCTTACACATCTCCATACATGAACCCTTCACAGCTCATTCCAAAACTCAGTACTGCTTGAAAAGGAATTAAGATAGTTTGAAAGAGCTTCAAAGATGTTAAGTCTGGGTTCCGCCTTCTTTATGAATTAGTAATTTTTCCTTTGCTTACTCCTAGACCCAAAAAGATTATTTCACCAATTTCACCCTTCAATCCTTTTGGCTTTCCAAGTGACAAGAGACTGGTTAACAGCACACAAAGTCTATCCATACATTAACACTTAATGAAGATAGTTTGATTCTAGAAAAAGCAAGCATTTGTACTTTGCCTTATTTCTTTTATAGTATGTTTTATAGAGAGGCTTTGACTATTATTATTTGACTATTATTAGTAGTTTGAAAGCTGTGAGGCCAAAAAATGGCAAAAAAATGACAAAGGTTTTGGGGCACCTCTCATGTAAATAAAGGCTGTGAGAGACAAGACTGCTCAGCCTGAAGAGAGGGGTCTGTTGAAGAAGAAAAGGCTCAGAAGGTTATCATCAATGTACGAACATACTTGAAAAGAGTGTGAAGATGGCAGGGCCAGGCTCTGCTGAGTGGTGCTCAATGAGGGGACCAGAGGAAATGGGCACAATCTGAAACCAGGAAGTTCCCTCTGAGCATTAGGAATGAGTTTGTCACTGTGAAGGTGACAAAGCACTGGCACATGCTGCTCAGCGAGTTTGTGGAGTCTCCATTTTCAGAGATGCTCAAAATTCAACATATGTGTTGAGCAATATTTAGTAGCTGACCTTGGTTTGAGAAGCAAATTTGGAGTAGTTAATCTCCAGAGGCACCTTTGAACCTCAAATATTCTGTGATTTCCTAAAGAACTTTCTAGGATTCCTGTGAACTTTGGCCTTTTCTCTTTTCCTCCATTTCTGTTCTCATGCAAATGGGTGTGAATTTTCCTCCTTCAGCAGAATAAGGCAGGTTCTGTCTCAGGAAATAATTTTGATTGGTAATTCCTGTTTTCAATTATGTAACTCAGGCCTCACAGTCTCTGCTGTAGGGCAGCCATTCCCATGGGTTTATCAGAAGTTTATAGTTATTTAATGTTTTCCTTAGAGTCACTGGCATCTGCAGTCATACGATTACATAATCCATGCAGTTTTCTTTGAAGAAAAGATGAATCAACTCAGTTGTATACAAAATTTGATACTGTGCATTTTAAATCCCTCAAAAGAAAACATTTCTCTAAGTGGTCTAACTTTTAAAAAACTGTTCCAGTTGACTGGTGCTCTGATTCTGGAGACAGAAACTAAATGCCCAGCTTCACCAACACTGGAAACCTGCAGCTGTTAACTTTTCCACTGAGATCTTAAAAATACTTTTACGCACACAAGGAACACCTAAGTTCCATCTACAAATAAGTTCATTTAGAGCAGTACCCTTCAGTCTTTTAGCATGAGTTCTCACTCCTTGGCTGGACAATCCTTCCCTTGCTTTGCTGTTCAAAGGACTACTACAGTTGTTATTCTAAAAAGCGGTAGCTCAAGCATTAGAATTAGCTTAGCATGTTGTGTGTCTGGAGGCTTCTGTTATTGCCTTACTATTTGCAAGGAACTAGCAAGTTTAAGGGGTGTTTTTGGAAAAGAAAAACAGCAGGCAAACAGCCAATATTAATTCCTGCTATACTATGAGCATATATGCAAAGGAAGAATGGATTTTGCCTCTGCAATCCACTATTTATTTTAAAGGAGGAAGGTCCATCTAAAAGAAAAATCCCAAGAAACTATTTTTGGAGGAATGAACTATAATTTCAATCAAAGTAATAAACAATATTCCTAAAATATTGCTTTATCTCCCCTAATTTTTTTGTGCTTCTTCCATTCACCTCTGGCAATAAATGCAAACAAACACAAAACATAGCATCCTTATAGATTGTTCAGAGACTAAATGAGCTTTCTCCTTAGATGATCACAATGGGGAATTTCATATTTTTCAGACATCTAGTTGACAAAATAACATCAACTTATTTAGCTCATATATAATATTTAGCACGATGTTTTAAGCTGACTAGTCAATAAAGCCTCTGTATCATAAAAACTGAAGGAAACGTTAAAAATATATAAAGAGGAGAGACATGACACAAAAAAAAAGCCTAAAAATCCTTCTTTTTCCCCCTTTGAGGGGAGTACATGCCACTGCATTCTTTAAACAGACAGAACATGAATCACTTTCCAGAAAGCTTCTCTTTATTGGATTAAAGTATAAATAATGCCACTGCCAAATTTTAAGGCAAAAGGAAAGTAAGAGACACATTCTTCTTCAGAAATAGTACCTTCTTCCTAATGAAAGCTATTGAATTTAGCTGCTAAATGTCAAAGAACAGAGAAAGAAGAAGAGAACGAAGATTTACCATTAAAATCTCCAGACAAAAAGGACATTTTCATCATTCATTTGAACAAAGGGTCTTTACTGTTTCCTTAAATTCTTTTCTAGAAGAGAGTATTTTTATTTATATATCACTGTAGTGGTCAATATAGTAGAAAAAGGAACAAAAAAATCAACTGTTCAGTGTCATGAAAATAACTGTTCCATAGTTGTTTTCTGTTCTCAGCAGAGAATAAAAAACAGAAAGGAAGACAGAATAAATGACAACCCACAATATTGTTGAGTGATTCAGTTCAAGAGATGGGTTGGAAACTATTGAATATAAACCTTACGCTTGATTTCAGAGTATAAATAGCCTCGTCTTGCTCATTTTTGTGCATTAATGGTGTCCTGAATAATTTTCTTCTTGTATATAATGATGTCTTTTTTGACATCTCTTCATCTATACACAATTGTAAGGTATATACAGTGATTTTACACCCCACACACTAAAATTATAACTCTAAGAACCTTTTTATATCTTTAACTGTTGTGAGAACACTTACATGCACTGTGTAAATGTGTAGATCTTCTTAGATCTCTTTCTACCCCACCTGTAACTCAAAAAAAACAGTCTTGCCATTTATTTCTGTGGATGAGTGAAAACCAGTATGAAGCTTTAACCTCCACAGGAGGACACAGATATTAGAAAATGGAGTCTCCCCCAGTAAATGGCCTTGTGACATTATAACTGAGACTTGCAGAGTGACAAGAGCACTTCCACTTCTGGATGAGAAGTTTAAGCCCTAACTAAAAAGGTGAAGGTGAATTTGATGTTGCTCTGCTTGCTTCAAGTTTCCCAGACCACAAATGAGCACTCCAGTAACCAATCTTCACCCAAAGCAGCTCAGAACAGTATCTGTGGGAACACTCCTAGCTGATGGGTAGATCTGAACAGACGACCTTGATACTGTGTCATTTATTAACCTATCAAATTCATAAGTGTTAAATCCAAAATTTATAAAAATAAAACCAGAAAATCCAAAAGTTTTGTGGTGTTCAACCTCATTGTTGGGATGAAAGGGTTAAAACTGGAAGATTTGGTGAGTAGAAGGGAATAGTTTCACTCAAAGTGACCTTGCAGCTGGGAATGTTAAAAATTGCTATAAATAAAAATGTTGGTGTGGGAAAACTCCATTTTTTACACCTAATGTGGTTTATTCTCTGCCTGGTCTGAGAAGCAGAATTCTTGTAGAGAGATAACACATTCTCACAGAAATGTGGAAGCCTTTTGTTATCTTGGGGCAGGCAGCAAGGCTTCCCTCTCCCCACTGCTTGCTGCTAGGTTGAACTAAGCCCAAAAGAGCTTGTGTGCCCATGTGTCTCTGCTGCCCAGTGTTTTTAGCAAGGTAATGAAATAAATCTACTCCTCACATTTTAGCTCTGGCTTGGTGGTTGCCTTGACTACCTGTATGTGCTGATTCACACACTCCCACACTTCCCTCATATTATGAAGCCAAAATTATAAAAATCTGAATAGCACTTTAATTCTGATGTTCATCTTTTCAGGTATATTTCTACAGGAAACCAAGTTGAGGTTTTTTAATGAATCATGAAAGTGCAAAATAAATTCTAGAGCACCGTTTTTTCCTACAGAATTAAACTAATGATGTTTAAAGCTGAGTTGATTCTTACTCATATTTTGTCAAAAGACATTTTCTCTAAAACTATTCGTTAAACAATCTTTGCTGCTGGTTTTCAGAATCTGTCCTAGTCAGCATTTTGATATGACAGATTTTCTATGAATATTATTAGAAAACTATGAAATTGCTTTCATTCCCATTTTATCTGGGAAACTAAAATTCACTCAGCCCAAGAAAGATGTGCATTTCTTGGAATGAGTCCAGAAGAGGCCACGAAGATGATCAGAGGGCTGAAGTACCTGTCCTATGAAGACAGTCTGGGAGAGTTGGGCCTGATCATCCAGGAGAAGACAACCCTCCCCAAGAGCTTTTAGTGGCCTATCAGTTCCTAAGGGGTGGGTACAGAAAAGCTGGAGAGGGTCTTTTGATAAGGAAAAGAGGAATGGCTTTAAACTGAAAGACAGTAGGTTTAGATTAGATATTAGGCAGAAATTCTTTACTGTGAGGGTGCTGAGGCACTGAAGCAGATTTCCCAGGGAAGCTGTGGATGCCTTATCTCTAGAAGTGGTCAGCTCCAGACTGGATGGGATTTTAAGCAACCTTGACTAGTAGAAGATGTCACTTCTCATGACAGCGAGGCTGGAACTGGATGATCTTGACTTCAAGATCCCTTTCAATCCATTATGTGATTCTACGAAAAACTCTTCCTTTTACGTGCTGAATGCATCAGCTGTGCTAATCATGATCTTTGGCCTGATTGTAAACCCTGAAATCTTTAAACTATGCTGAATACATTCAGATAAAAGGCTAAAACTAAACAAAAAACTAAGATAAAAACAACTCCATACTTCAAGTCACCTAAAGTTATAAGGCTGAGGAAATGGAATGTTTGGACGATTTCTGGTGGATTTGGTGCAAAACTCTACATTGAGTTCTGCTGCTAACAATAAATAACTTTTTAAAAAAATATGTAGAGGTGCTCTATGAATTGCTTCACAATCTGTAATTTTATCCTGAAAGGAAGAATCAGCAACTTCATGTACATCCTAGATACACTGCAGCCACAGATAACTCTGTTAGCCAGGATTTTATCAACTTCAGCAATTACATTTATTTTAG
The DNA here is from genome assembly GCA_025920805.1 of Petroica traversi. Taxonomy (NCBI): domain Eukaryota; kingdom Metazoa; phylum Chordata; class Aves; order Passeriformes; family Petroicidae; genus Petroica; species Petroica traversi. The sequence goes on from JAHLSL010000014.1 coordinate 14,060,176, forward strand.
AAAACTAAAGGTACGCCACTTAAGTGACAATTCTGAGAAATGAAGGAAAAAAAGAAAAATATCAATCAGTGTTAACAGGCCATATAACCTCTAATTTTGATTGAAGACATAGAAAATCTGTAAATTTAGAGGTCTATGTTACGAGACACAGCAAATGAAATAACAGAAAACACTGTACCATCCTTAAGCATGCTACAGGCATTTTGCCTCTTGTTATCTCACCTTGAATTTTAGAAAGAAAAATATTTCTGAGGTACAGTGAATGAGATTTGCTGCTTATTATTACTAGGTCATATTTACATGCCCTCCGGACACAGCATGTTTACCTATTTCCTGTATTTGCAAGTCATCACGGTTGACATCAAGAATGAGGCTGCACTTGTCCAGCTGCAACATTCTACTCCTCTGGCAAAATGAGGATGTCTCAAGAGACAGTAATCATTTATGACACTGTTTACATCTTTCATTTTTGGAGCTATCTAATCATGTCTTCCAAGTAGAGTCTCATGAGTGATAGGCTTGAGAACTTCCCCAGGTGAGTAGACAAATAACCTCAGCAAGATGTGAGCAAAAAAATGCTAAAAATGCCTCTCCCAGTTAAAGCATGAAATCCAAATGTGTTCTTAGTTCATCTGGGACATTCAGGATGGTGTGAAAGGCCTGACACAGATCATGAAAGATATTTTTCCTGCTGAGATCCAGGAGACTGTAAAGTCTGTCTACAGGCTTTCCTTTGGCAACAAAGCATCATTATGACTACATGTGATCTGCTCTTGCTACTCTCCCAGGAGGACTAAATGATGGTTGTCTACTGGCATTCATAGTGTTTTCTGAAGCTTCAAGAAATAAAGTAAAAAAACAGCATGTGGTGAACCTTTCAGATCTTGTAAGATACATCTGACAACATTTCAGGCATCTTAGAACTGTTATTCAATGAAAAATATCAGGGGAAAAAATAAAAACAAATTTACGAAAACTTACATTTTTGGTCTACTGCACTGCAGTTTTCTTATCTTTCAGCCTCGCTCCTGTCATTCTGAATATTTTTATTTCACTATTAATAATACACAGAATCATTCTGTGACATTTTTCCACACATTACACTCCTCTAGTGGTAGTATCTTCGTGTATTTAGAATAAAATCTCTATAAAATAAAACATTTTAATCATTATGTAAAATAGTTTTACATCATTATGTAAAGTCTTTGCATATATGAATACACTTAGGGTTATAGAAGGATCACTGGACCTGTTATTTATATTTTACTCACTGAAATAACAAATAGTTTTTTTTGTATTCATGTTCACATCCCTGAATACAACAATATAAACAAACACAACAATATGAATGATTAAGAGTATCACATTTTGGTGTGTATTGTGTAATTCTGGAGTGCTCAAAGAACTATGCTATTTAGTCATTTGACTGCTTCTCTGGCATTAAGGTGTGTTCTAAAATGATCTCAAACGGACCATAAATACCTGGCTTTCGCCAGAATCTGTTACAGTAACATTATTATACAGATCTGTGTTTTAGACCTTTTACATGTGAAGTTTTCTGTATGTCTAGTCAAAAATTATTTAAATTTGAACACCTTGAGCACAGGCTTTTTCTGATTTCTTTCTCTTTTCTTATTCCTTTTTTTGGTTTTTTTTTTTTGACTCATAGACTGTCATGAAGGGAAAAAGTGGGAAGGGCATTTGGAGATTAAAGACATGAGAATATTTTGGTTTGAGAAGAAACTCTAAAATATTGCTGGTTTTATATGCAGCTCTTTTTAGCTGCTGTTGTTGAGACATGTTTTCAATTACTGTTGTGAAGAAAAACTTACACCCTGGTAAAAGGGGTGTGAACCAACACTGGTGTCCATGAAGCACTTGCAGGTTTCATTTATTCATGTTTGTTTTACAGGGAAGGGTAAGCATGCATCCCTGGCTGATCTAGGCACAGCTTTTTTGTAGACTTTACAGGAGGCTGACATTTGCATATGCAAACCCCTAATGAATTAGTCGAGTAAACTGGAGTACAGAAGGCTAATTGAGGAAAAGCAACTAGTATACAAAACTTTCCTCATAAGAGAGTCAATGTTTTCTGTCAAATTTTAACTCAGAACGGATATGAATTTATACAAACTTCCAGATGACTGAAAACAGAATTAAAAGGGAGAGTAAAAATAAAAATACAAATGTATGGTTTGCAGTCCAAGATGTAGTTTATAATTGCATTCAACTCAGGCCACGATGACACAAGATTACACACAGTGCATTATGAAGAGTCCATCTGCTTCTTAGTCAAGTTTTACAACCTGAGCTAAGCTCTTCATTGCTGAGGACAAGATTAAGATGACCCAACAGTTTTAAAATTATTCATGATGTACTGTCTTTTTTAACATTAACCTAAAATCCTACTTCTAATGGAAAAGTTGACATTAGAAATACACTGGAATAGAAAATGAATTTTTAATCTAAAGAGAAAATAAATTTTTAATTTAAAGATGAGGCACATAGAACTACTATCTAGCAAGACAGAATTCTTCTCCAAATAAACTTTTTTTATTACAGTCTAGACTGAAATTAAGTAAGAAAAAAAAAAAGACATGATCTTGTAGATCTGAGACTGAGAATATCTGTTTATATAACTTTTAAGGGAAGATAATGAAATAAATATCCGCTGGTTGATTTGAAAGAAAAAAAAATCAATTTGTTTAATACTAAGCAGAGTCGACCCATATGTTTTATTACCCTTCTGTAGCATCTCTAACGTGTCACTAGCCTAGGGGAACTAGACTAAATAAGTGTGCAGTAGAAATCTCCTTACGCAAATGAGAGAAGAAAAAAAAAAACCTAAAGCAGCAATAAACATTAATACATTTGATTAACACTTTGTCCTGAAGGCACTAGGGACAAACATGCACATGATGAAGTTCTAAAGCAGCTCTCTGCACTTAGGATTTCTTATAATATTTATGACATTTCAGCCTTGGGGTGCTTTAATGATAGTCTATTCCCCGATCATTTGCTTGATGCCCAAAAATGGTTGCTGTATCTTTAAGGTGGGTGCAGGGCGAGCCTTGGGCCTCTTCAGTGGGCTTTTTTCCCTGGAATTTTGGGTTTTTTTTTGTTTTTTCTGGGGGGTGGGGTGGGGTAGGATCTGACAGTTCAGCATCTAGCATTTATTTACTTTTTTCCTATGCCATGTGGACACTCTGCTTGTCCATAATCAACTGGGTTTTTTTCACTTTCACCCACTAGTATTCATTCCTTGTTGGTGGAAAGGGATTGCTGGAACCCTTTTTTTAGAGGAAACACTCATTCCAGAGTGTTTTTTGCCTAAACTTGTCTCTAAACTGAGGCAATTTCTTATAGGGAAGAAAAAAATATTTGTAAAAATCTAGTACTTTACATTCACAGAGGAATTTGCATAATTTAAATATCCTTTCTTTCTCTCTTCCCTACCATTACTTGTTCGAACTTTTATTGTATGACCTTAGCTGGCCCATTTTTTTTGGTACTCAGGAGAAATGAATCACTTTATAAAGGTGCCTGATTTCCCTGAACAGACAAATAAAAGAGGCAGCAATTGGATATTCTGGATCAGTTTTCAGTGTTGTTTGAGGTTCTTTGATATTTCCATTATTGACTGGAAGAATCAAAATTTCTCCCAGATCATAATATTAAGGCTGAACATCTCTGTCTCTCAGGTGCTGTGGTTCACAGAAAAATGGAAACAATATTACTGCTCTCATATAAAACTGAAGTTTATCAGGACAAAATAATTTAAACCACTCACAGTCAGTATAGGCCTAAACCTGACAACCTGAACAAAAGCGTAAGAAATCTCAGTCCTTTTCAAAGCAGTTGTGTCTATCCAATACTTCTGTAATTTAGCTGCCTGACAATTTCCTTAGTTTTCCCAAGCATGATGTAACTGTATTCCTTTACATATCTGTTTATGTTCTTCCATCATGCCTATCACAATGAGAAAAACTGCGCTGTATAAAACCAAGACAAACAATTCAGAACACCCCAAAATACAACCAGGTGTATCTGTGACCAAGGCAGAAAGACTGATCACAGATCTGTTCCTGGTAAAGAGTAATGTGTGTGAAAATAATGCCAGCTCGGATGCAGTTCAGCTCCAGCTTACAAACTTCAGTGCTGGATTCATACATTGTACATGTGTATTTTATACATATGTTTATGTATATGTTTTAAACATATTAAAATATGCACACATTTTATAGGTATACCTAAATATTTTACCTTTCCTTACCATTAGTCATTTTATCTAAGTTAAACAAGCTTGAATTATTGGTTTGAATGGAATAAGGGAAAGCAAAGAAAATTAGCAGCTGAAAATAAATACTGTTCACTATTGCCATAAAAAGTTCAATGAATAAAATATTTGCTGCTCTGTTACAGCAGGTATGGTAATTTCATTTGGCATATGAATCACTGAGGCATACAAAATATTGAAGGATGATTTTTCAAAGAATTTACTGCATTGGCAGTTCTGTAACAATATTACAAGGCAAGAGGTCCTCAGAAAGTAATATGCTGAGGTAGCATTTTTGTGTCAAGGCATTTTAATGCAATTATGTTTGTGTAACTGCTGTGATGTCTTTAGAACCAGACTGTATACTTTAGAATACTTCTTAATGCCTCTTGATTTCATGCTTGTATTTCTTCTGATCAAACAATTCTAATCTCAAAACATGTCACCTTCCACTTAATGGGCTTTACTTCTTGATTTAGGAGAGTATATCTAAGTACATATATATATGAAGTGGGTAAGAAATGTGTATATAATATACATTATATATATGTATGTATATATATTTTCACACGCATTCTAAAAGTGTGAAAAATTACATGTATAGATCGTATTCTGATACCCTATTGCTTCTTTTTCTTTCTGATGAACAACATGTACTTTGATAAGGTGATCCATCAATTTGCTGTAACACAAAAGGAAAACCACGCCTTTCAAGACATTTTCAATCTTTTCAAGAATTTGCTTGTTGTGTATCTAGTTATCCTATCCCTTTCTGACTTACAAAATGCATCTAATAATTGGTATTACATATTTAACAATTTCCAATATATAACACATTGCTCTACTGTGTATCTGAATTTCAGCTGCTGACACAGCTTCAGTGACAATTTTTCATGAATGTGGTCAAAACCCATCAAAAGTCTTTGCTTTATGCCAACCTTTTCAATAAACTGCCAAATTTAGACAATGCTGATAATAGCTAGTCCACAAGGATAGATACTATAATTTTACCCTTGTCCTCCAAAATAAAATACAAGCCTGTTTAAGTTAGCAGTAGAGATACAAAGCTGTAAAACATCTGCACTTAGGCACTAATCATTGGGCTTGTGCAGAAAGGAAACAGTGACTCAGAATCTGGCTCTGCATCAGAATCAGAGTAAGTCCCAAAACCTTGTATGAGGTCACTTGCTGCATCATTTGTCTTACCTAGGTCACTGTACCTGGACAGAAGTGACAAAACATTTTATTACTTTTCAAAGATCTATGCTTCAGAGAAAAATACACCAACTTTTCCAAAACCAACTTTTCCAAAAGATGTATGGGAGCTAAAGAACAAATTTCATGAATAGTCAAGCCCTGGTAATACGAAGCTACAAATCATCTCAAGTCTTTTGAACTCCCTTGGTTATACATAACAGTAATTATTTTGTGAACTAATTGGACATTCACAGACATGACTTTCATTAAACAGGTAAACAATATTGAGTTTTCAGAACAAACACACTTGTAACTGTTATCATTAACAAATTTAGCATTTCTCTTTGAAAGTCAGTACTTACAGAGCTACTTTTGTCACTAAGTCACTCCTTCCATTAGAGAAATTTTTGCCCTTCTATTGTACATTTTATGACTGAAAAAAACGTTAGAAAATAAAGCAAAACCATTTTCAAAATATGAGCTTTGAGACCTCTTATAAAACATCTTTGTCTTAGAGTTACCAAAGCTTCTTAAATCTAACATACTGTGAGCACAGCAGTATATTCTACAATTATTCTGATTTAATGTCTTTCTAGAAATATTCTTTAAGATCAAATGTCTTTTTCAGCTTACAAGCATCAGCAGAGACTATTTGAAAAGCTTTTATCATAACCCCTTTTCCACTCTATTATTTGTGCTAGTGTCCTTTTTCCCAAAAAAAATCACTGTTATTCAAATAGATGACCCCTAATTTCATTATCTTGCAATTTAAGTATTAAACAGAGTATGTAATTTTCTATAATTAGAGAAAATTTGGTTTTAGTTGCTGAGGTGTGTTCATATGGTTTTGTTATAACTTCATTTCCAGATTAATGGTTCTGTGTTGCACAAACCTCTGATGCTTTTCTAATTAAAACCTTTTCAGGTAAAATATGCTTCATTACACTTATAACAAACACGTTAATCCATCAGGATTACCTGATAGTCCAATGTTCCTGGACTACCAACAATTTGTCTAGAGTATTTTTAAAGCATTAATATGGAACATTACAACTGAGGTTTACAAATTACATTTAAAAGTACAATACGCAGTAATTGAATCAGTACAAATGAGCTGAAACAATTTTCAGGGGTTACTCTTACAGGTGTTTTGACCATAAAAAGCTTGTTTGCAGCTGGTAAGTTGATGTACACTCATCACTGATAAGAAAAAGCCATCTGAGATGGCTGAATTAAATACAAGCAGGTTTATTTTAAGCACAACTACTACTAATTCACTGAAGGAAGAGAAATGAATACTATTGTTCTGGTAAAACATGACACTGCCTTCCAGTTTTTCATAACAGTGGTCGATGTTTCTCCCTTCACCTGCAGGGTGCAGCCCAGGGAGACCGAAAAGTTTTGGGTGGCTTTGTGCCCAGGAATCTCAAGGCATTTCTAAACCACACGACTACCATCCCTCTTTTTTGACTTTTTTTTTTTCCCCCCCAAGGAATTACTGAGGAACCAAATCACTGAGTGAATAACAGGAACCTGTAAAGATTAAAGACAGCAGATTTGAGAGACCTGGTTTTGTGTCCTGGAGACTCCTTTGTAATACCCAGCTCCCTCTGAGGTCCCTCAGGGACCAGAGGCATTGCCAGGACTCTGGGGGTCTCACCAGGACAGCAGAGGAATCAGCACATGGAGACAGTCTGGTGTGCTGCTGCTGAAGTGTGTTTGTAAACCTACCCAGCAAGCATGACTTAGAGATTCCAACAGCAGAGAAGCAGTCTACATCTTTCCTTCTGAGGCAGGGAAAAAGCTGCCAACCAAATTATAAAAAGCTCTTCACTGAGTGAGGCTTGTAAGGGAAGCAGCACTGAATATAAGAATTTCATCCCACACATCAGATATTCAGAAATATAATTTTTACAGTATCTCTGCTTTTTTCCCCTTAAAATTTACCTAACATTTACAGATATTTGAAACATTCATGCCTTAATGCCATTAATAGTTTGAGCTTGTGAGGCAATTCATGCTTCCTTGTCACTGGAAATCTACTTTGGTTGTTACTGACTCCTCTCCTGGCATCAACTGCTACCGTCTGCCATGAAAACACATCACAGCATCTAGCAACTGCTTGGAATAGGCAGGGATATGCACAGAACAGTCACAGTCTCATTTATTCCACAGAAAAAGTAGAGAGGATCATGATATGCAAGCAGTAGGCTACTTTTTTCCTTCCCATTAAAATATATATTGCTCTCACAGTCTGAATAATAGCTTATCAATTTCTTTGTACTTTCAGATTTGTTAATAATATGTTTAAAACAGAATAATGGAGATAAATATCTTTAATTTTCTACTTCATTTTGCCTTCAGAATACTCAAGCAACTTGCACCTTTCTTCTTTGAGCTACTAATTCTTGACATGTTGAAAACTAAATACAAGATTTGAGCAAGGAAACCATTTAAACATTTAGAAAGACCACAGAAACTTAGAAAGAAAAAATTTTAAAACTGCACTGATGTGCAATCTTTGAGCAGTGAAACTGCACCCAGATTCTCTAGCCTAACCCTCAGATTCACCAATACCCCACCAAATGCACTTTCAGGTTAGGAACAGCCTTTCATTTGAAGTCACTGTCTAACCCAAGACTGCACTGAAACCTCTGACAGCAATATGCACTTGCATTGCCTAATTCATCCATTCCTTGTATTCCACAACTGAAATTTGTCCATCTGGTAGCTGTCTTTTGCATATTTTTGGTGACCTGCTTTTTCCATCTGTGTTTTTACAGCACTAAAAAAAACTGGATCGTGATGCTCAGTTCATGTTATTAAACACGCTGAAAATACAGATACAAATTTAGTGTACTAAATAATCTCAGAAAATGAGGTCAGGTTTCCCAATGGGTTTTTAAGAAGGAAAAAAGGAGTTTGGGGATTTCTGTGGGTAATGATTTCCAGAAAACAAAATTTTTAACAAGCTTTTGAACAAACACTTGCTGAACAAGGAAAGAAACCTCGCTAACTACCTTAGAATACTAAATGCATTTTGACATAAAATATCCAGTCTGCCAGGATTTAAGAGAGATGACAACTCCAAAACAAAGGTAGAAAAGACAATGCCTACACGTTAAAGTATTGCCACTGTGAGATCTTCTGCATCCCAGCAGACACTTTCCTTCTGAGCCCTCATAAAACACAGTTTAAATGTCACAGTTTGGGGAGACACGAAGAGAGGATTTAACACGATATGAAACCAGATGGACATTTCACATATATTAACTTCCATGCATTTTTCAGGCAGGCACTTTCCAAACTCATCAACATTGTAGTGTTGGAAAGAAGATGCACAACCAGAGCCTGAATTTGAAGGGTTTTATTGGACCTTACTAAAGTTTGTAATTTATAATACCAGCCTCTAGGATACGAAATGTTTACCTAGTCTTTCCTCCTCTGATGCCAGAGAAAAACTATCTGGATGGATTTTAAATTGTATTACTCAAAATAAAGTAAAATGGAAACATGAAAACAACCTTAGATAAATTGCTTCAATGATCAGTTCTAGCAAATACTTTACAGCCAGATTTGCTTCTCTGACCCACTGCCTGAGACCATCTTTCTTTCTCTCTATTTTCTAAATTTCAAATTTACATCTTTGATTTTTAGAGGAAAAAAAATATTAACAATTAAAAAAAAAAGCTTCTCCTAGATTGGCACAGTTGTTTGCAAAGAACCTTCCTGGCTTATACTCACATTTGTATTCTCAGAAACCTGTTCTTCTCCCTTTTTTTATTATTTCTTGCAAATGTGTATGTATAATTGTATTAAAATTTCATTACAATCTATGTTTTCCTTTTAAACACACAAATAAGTGGCTACTTCAAAAGCACATAAATTTATTATTTTGGTAAGTCTTCACTGTAATTATATTAACTTATCTGAACACCTGCATTAACTAAAGGAAGTTACAGCTACATACTCTTAAATAAGCAAAGCAGCAGCTCATCTTATGAGGCAGCAAATTAAAGTTAGTTCCGGCCCTTCTCAGTTCACCTTTTTTTTATTTAGAGCCAGTACTCTCCCTGATAGTCTGCTTTGTGTTTACTGTTGTGCTCTGGAAACTACACATATGCCTTCCCTTCACTGTCTCCTCCATCCATGGCTAATTGTATCTATCCATCTTGCTGTCTGCCGCAATCATCTCCCAGTTTCTAGTCAACCAACTTTCTCAGAAACCTTCATTGCATGAAATATGTTTTTGGAACTCTAATCTGAAAGTTTCTTTTTCTCCTTTTTGTCCTTTTTTTTTTTCCTTTTTTTTTTTTTTTTGCACAGCTCCCATGACTACAACATTTGCCCAGGCCTTCCAAAAGCAAGGCCAAATATATTCATTGTGGACATGTGAAATGTCAATTGTTACCACAATTTGTTGAAAATGCTTGTACAGTGACTTTATGGATTACTTTACACATACATCATGCCTTCTTTAACTCTCAAGAGTACTTTAGGGTACTTATGATTAAGTACTCTACTACTTAAGAGCCTTCGAAGGCTCATGATTATTTTATTGGTCCTGCAGTAGCAAGTATAAAAACCTATTTAGATGCCTAACTACTGAAGAAAACTTTGAACAAGATTTTTTAAATGAACCTTTCTGAAGTGAGCTGCACATGTCCTGTACTGAAAAAAAATACAAAGTAATTACATCCTCAATAAGACACTTGATTTTCATGTGAGATATACATACATATTATTCTCACAGTGCTATGACAAATAATTCTTCAGGATATTTCAGACTTCATAAATATAAGGCATTTTGCATTATTCTTTTTTCATCTTTTGGGGTGGCTTGAAAAAAATACTTTCAAAGGTCTATGACTGCCAGCTGGCCTTTGCTGTAAACTTATTTCACTTCCATATTTTAATCAACACTGAATATTACATAAAACTTTAAGTATTATTTAAATCTACAACTGCTCCCACAATGAATGTATTTAAAAGTTAAAAGTAAAAAACAAATATTTTGAGTTAAAGGATGTCCTGTATTTTCCAGATTTTAACTGAGATAATTTATTTCAAGCAAAAGACATAGACAGAGATTTTTTTCTGAAATTCAGTCCCCAAAATAAGATTGCTAGCTGTTCCGTGTTCCATAAAATTCAGGTCCCTTTACCTCTCCTCTTCTTAAAACTTACTTTATATCTTCTGGAAAGCAGATGTTCACCTTTGCTGCCCAAGGACATACTTGAGTTGTTACTGACCAATGGTCTCTTTCCCAGCATCTGCTCTCATATAAGTCCCCATAGGAACATCTTTTGACTAATTTAAACACCCTTCTGTTCCCAGAGAAAACTGAGAAATACAGTTTAAAAATTCTGTAGCCCTTTCAGTACAGCCCTCAGGTTTGCCCTTCTTCCTAAATAGTTACTGTGGAATCTTCCTCTGAATCATCTAGATAAGGAGTTCCCTCCTAAATTCAGAAAAAAACAAACACAGGTAACACAGGTCACTTCCACATGAAGAACCAAAAGACACAGAAGGAAACCTTGATGCACTTGAGCACAGAAACATAAATCACTCTATTCAGCCCTAAAAGCTGTTTCCAGTAATTTCCAAAATCAGACTGTATGGCTAAGCACACATGGAGACACTCCTAACACTCAGTGAGTCCTTGAGAACACAGGTTTCCCAGTTCTGCGAGGACACCTCTGCATTTAGAAACTCTTGATGGAATTAATTTCATCAACTTTTTAATAAAATTGCCCCTTGCACTCTCGCACAGTCTTGGTATGCATAATGGCCCATGGCAAACAGTTTTTACACTTTATAAGGTAATCCATAAAGAGCAAGCTCTTTCTTTATTAGTGTTGATGTTTCCTTTGATTTTTTTTTGTTCTTTTGGGTTTTGTTTTGTTTTTTGTTTGATCTTCCACTGAGACCCCTGTTGTCAGTGAAATCAATGAATAAAATAATCTGTTCTCCAGTCCTAGAGGAGAAATGACTGGGGCTGTAGATGCACCTCCTTTGCTCTATCCACTGCACTTGTCATTTTACCACCACACCTTGAGCCACTGCCCTTCTCAGGACACATCCCAAGCCAGCACTGACCATTCCCTTAAGAAAAAAGCACTTTGCTGAGCTGCAATCAGGCCTTCACTTTATTTCAGGGACTTTGAGAAACACCCATGAGACAGTCATTGCACCTAAGTACACAGGTCCCAGGGCACAGATCCCGCTGTGCAGCAACACAGTCCTCCTGCTCAAACTCAGTGGGCACACAAAGGCTCCCTGTATTCCTGGGCTAGAGAACAAAGATCTCTCCCTAATACAGACATTGAGAGATGGCTGTGGTGGAACTCCGAGAAAATAAAAATAGGCTGATAAGGGATCATGTTGAACTCCTGTGCTCTCTTGCATCATTTTACAGCTGTTTCTTGGAAAAGGAACCTAAATAATTTCCAGTTTTGACATACAACCACTAAAAATATATATATTGTCTTTTTTAACTTTTGGTATATCCATTTATATTACACCTTCTAAAATTGCATCATGTAGATGCAACTTTTTATATTAAAAGATTAAATTCCTTTGCCTTGAATATTGTTCAAAACAATGACCCCTTTGTAATTTTAAACACCTTCAAATACAATCTGCAAATAGACATGAAGGTAGACTTCAGCAGCTGGGGAGCAGACACAAATACTTTTGAAAATGTCATGCTCTTCTTCTGGCAAATGTGCAGATGATTATTTATTGCAAAAGGCACAAAATGTACATGATAAAAACAATCCCCAGTGTATTTACATGGCTTCGTCTTAAAATCACACTGAGATCCATTTCTCTCCACCCATCTGAAAAGAAAACAGAACCTACTCCCAGGTCTTGTAAATATAACCATGTGAGCCATGATCTTTTTCAGTTTTGTTTTTACCATCTTTTTTGTGCCAGGGTCATTAGAGTAAAGCACAAAAGGCTTTTGCTTTAGTATATGAAAATCTTTTTTGCCAGTGATCATTTTTACTTTTTGGACAGACAGTCCATAATCTGTATTCCCTTTGAAAAAATTCTCTTCAATGCCTACTCACATTTCCCTCTCATTCAGCACTTTCTCAGCTTTCATGGTTTTTTAAACCACAGAGATTAAGTGACTCCGAAGGAGACGCTGTTTTTTCACAAGGCAGGGTGTTCCAACTATGCTTTGGATTTTGATGACATTGCAGGTAGCACTTCTAAATTTGTCTTTGCTTCATGAGGCCCATGCTTTGAAAAAATGAAAATACTATTTTACCATTATTTCAGTGAATTAATTACTATGCAACTCTTTGAGAATTCTTGCTTTTAATATTTTGTATTAAAAGATATCAGCACAGACTGACACTTAACAAGAATATAATCTATAACTCTGCAATGTAACAACAGAATTTTTCCTGCAATTTTTTCAGTAAACAAATATGCAGGTTCTCCATCGATATGTACCTGACAATATGACATGATTCTTCAGTCAGCTCTGTTGATTTTCCAGAGCCAACATCATCTCATGTACCACTGATAATTATCTAATCAGTCTGAAATTATTTATTTTTCTTTGTACTGATATCTTTCTGTTATGGACCAGTTTCATCTGTGCTATTAAAAAAAAAAAAAGTTAAAAAAAACCATGTTTTCAAGAGAAATGTTAAAAACAAATAGTATTTGTTCAATGCCTGGGGTTCACTTAAATAACATGACTAATTATCTTCTTCTTAAATTGTGAAACAAACATGCAGACTTCCAAATTCACTTAAAAAGACAGAGAAACATGTTTTTTTAATCTTCATAAAATATAAGTGAATTATATGACTGAGTTTAAGCCATTTTTTATTTTTAAAATATCTGCCATCATGAAAGCATTTATTATCCTTTTGAGATCAGTCCGCTGAGGAGGTGGGAATACAGAAAAAACCAGTTCTACTTCCAAAGAATAAAAGGTTAAATTTTCAATATTGAGATCTCATGATCCAATTAAATTGAAATTTCCAAGTAACAAAAGAGACTCAGAAATTCTATTAAATCCATAGTAGAAGAAGAAAAAAATCTAAGAATGCTCTAACAGTAATGTAATAGCACGACTGATGAAAACTGTTCTATTAGCCTGAGTGTGAAAATCAATCACTGGCATAGTGTGCGAAGTAAGCTGAATGAACTTCATTTAGTATTCACTTTAATTACAGTTCTACACCAGGTCTTCAGGCTATGAGCTCCCTAATACATAACTACCTCTTTCACCAATAATGCTTGCTTTAAGAATACCACAATAGGTCAATCTTCAATAAATGACAGAGGCACAGGCATTTTCTTGCTGTGTTCCTACTTCTCTTAAATGGCATTAACCAGTTATCAGAACAATTTTGGATATATTTGTGTATGAAGGTTATTTCATCCCTAACCATGCCACAGTTCTTACGGCATATAAAATATCATCTTGAAAAAAAGACACTTATTTTCTTGCTCATGTCTTCTTTTTTTTTTTTCTTTTTTTTCTTTTTTTTTTTTTTTTACCTGTAGGAAACTTATTTCTGGCCTTACTCTTGATTTCAAATGGTGCTCACCTGTGGAAGACCTACAGAATGTAACCTATACATTATTTTTAAAGAGGCCTTCAGCTGACTACCCAGAGAAGTTGTTAAAATTGGCAGATGGTAACAAAAACAGTATTTGAGCAGTGTTTTGGTGCTCCCACAATCGATTATGTGGTCGGGAACCTATTGATCTCCTTGAATTGCCCACACCTGAATTAATAAGCTTCTGCTACTTCACTCTTGAATGGGACTGCTCTATGCCCATCATATAGTTAACACTCCAGCGGATAGACTCCATATAAATACTAGAGCCAGGTGCACCTCGGGAAAAATAGCACACAAAAATAGCACAGTGCTGTTTGCATGCACTAGGAACTACAGAATATTTGCTATTTTCTTCTTCAGCACAGCAAGCTCTACCTCCTTCTCTATGTCCACTGGTGTGTTGTGGAGACAGCAAAACTGCACAGTCAGACACTGCCAGGCTGAATTCTCTTCAATTTTGCATCAATGTAATAAATTTTGGGTCATCCCTTATTGCCTACCACTGAATTTCCCCACAAATTTGTGAATTTGACTGTGAGACTTGTGCTATACTTTAAAATCATATGGAAATCAGCAAGTGGGCTTCAGACACAAGTGTGAAAACTGTATGACTGCATAAACCTACTTTCAGAGTTCTCTAAACCCAGATTATCATCTTAAACCCATGAAGATTTACCTACAATGAAGCAGCAAATGCATCATCAAGTCAGATTTTTTGAAGGTGTCTGAAGCTTCCAACATACACAAAAAATACTGTTGCTACTAATATCCCAATAATATTGTAAAAGACTCTCTGCCTAGATATTTTTGCATTTTTATTTGTAGTGAAACAAAAGAACATATTAGCTAACTGAGGTGTAATTGCATCAAAGAGCTATTTTGAACAGCTTAATAGTGCTGTGAGGATATTATTTATGGCTTTGATAAAGTTTTAAGAACAAAGGTAAATTTGAGCGGCTTAAAAGAAAAAATAAATGTTAGCCATAAGCTGAATTTTCCCCATTACCTTTATTTGCCTTAGTCTTCACACACCACCAAAGTCCAGAATAAGACAGTGGAGGGCATGATTTAATTGTTTTGTCCCTCATATGGCAGCTGGGTGAAAGATCTCTACAAACAACATTTACATGTAAAAATAAGGTTTGCTTGACTGACCTCTTCTCACAGTAGAATATAATTTACAAGTTTCTTTAACTCTACAGCTACATTGTGTATGTTTTGTACTCTTAGACCCACCTTGCTCTCCTGCCTTTGCCAAAATTATGTGCTGAGAGATCACCCAGTCAAGCATATCACCTGTATTACTGGTAAAATAAATAATAGCTTTTATTTGCAAGCATCCAGCATAATTGGTAAATAAGATGAAAAATAAGTATGGAAAATAATGAGTACACAGAAGAAGAGAGAATGTTCAGCAGTGCAATGTGGGCAGTCAGTTGCTTTTACATATTTCACTTCTGATTAGTGCCTTAAAGACCAAATGTCTGGTCACACATCTTGTGATGTGCATGTTTTTGCCCGAAGATGCTGACAAAGTAGACTTAAAAAAGACAAAACATGGGTTTGTTTTGTTTTTTTTTTCCCTGTTTCTGAGAGTTTGGGAAAAAACTGTACAAAACTTGTCCCAGACAGAAATTTCCCTCAGGAGGTAGATCTACTGCCTCATTAGAGATTTACTTGATTTCTTTTGTGTTTCTAGATTTTTAATACTTGGTTATTTTAAGAGGTCTTTGGTGGAATTAATATAATTGCAATTAAATCCTTTCTAGATGTGTTGAGGTCTGCTAATTGAACATTCTGGGGAACAGCTCAATATATTAAGTATAACAATTCTAAAACCAGAAAAAAAGAAGTACTGCTTAATTTTCATTGCAGTATGAGGATAGCTTTGTCTTCAGTTTCACAACTAAAACCCTTTTCCACATTCTTCATTTCCAATCAACATCTGTGTAACTGATTTTTGTGCAAAAATTTTTAATGAAGTAAACTAGTTAGTTCGTTAGTTAGTGGCTAAAAATACTTTGATATGGAACTTCAAGATGTCTTTTGAAAATGAGGGGTTTTAATTCTTTTTTTATGTCTTAAGGAAAACATCTCACCAGTTTTGACCCACATTCACAAATTCTTCCACTGCGATCAAAATGCCTATTTAAAAAAAAATAAAAATTAGGCATCCCAAAAATTTTGGCTTAGTTATAGATACTATTAATTATCTACCTGTGCTAAATAGTTTTCTATTTCCATATATTTTTATGCTATAACAAAACCCAGCTATGCACCAGAACAGATTTATATTAACAATTATTTATTTCAAATTAATAAAAGACGTATCTTTATCACTAATGTTGTAAGAATGCTTACTTGTTAGAATAGAACACAAAAATAAGCTTTAAATTGTCTAATAAATAACAAGGTGCTAATAATAATTGGCATCATTGGCTATAATGGGCATGTTATTTTTGGTACTTTTGTAAAAGTGTTCAAACTACAATGTCATTCATAAATATATCTTGTATTAAATCACTGAATGAATTTTCCTAGAACAGCAAAAAAAATTATTCAAGAATCATATTGCATCGTACCTTAAAATTCTACCACATAGCAGTAAAGCCATATGATCCAGGACAGTTCTGGCACCATTATGAAAATAAAAGTTCTTGTAACTTTTAAAATTGTCAGTAAAGAGTTACATTAATCTCTAAAACTTTTGAAAGCTGAGTCTATTTAAGTAAATAGCTATTTTAAGCTTTTCTCTTCAGTTTTCAGCAATGTCTATAATCTCAAATATAACAACGAGTAGTTTAGAAGGGTTGTTTTCCTTGATATTCTCCCATACAATTAATGAACTACTAAACACGGATTTCCATAGCACAATTTTAAAATTTGTTTTTTAATGGTGAAGACAACTACTTATTTAATAACCCACCATTCTATAGCGATGAGAAAGAACCTCTGAAGACAATAGGCATGGCATTAAAATGACCCAGTTTATCATCTTGGCCTCCCAAAATCTCTGCATGGCAGCCCTACACAGCCCCTCTGTGCACATCTTGGCAGAATTTCTGACATCAAAAATGACCAGGAGTGTGAAACATCTCTACTCTGTAAATACTTCAGTATGCACTATTTGTTTCTGCTGACATTTTACTGCCTTTTTACATTTTATACTACCTTGTTTGTCAGTTTTTTACAGTTGCAGCATTCTTGCTGCTTTTATTGGCTCAATTATTTGCAGTGATAAGAGGTAACTTTTATTTTACAGAAATAAGTTTACACCTTAGCCACAAGTCAATTAGAAACATGAGAAAATTCAAGTGCGTTTTTCAAAATATCAATCCACTCTTGACCAACTTATTGCTCAGCTAAAAAGAAATTAACAGAAGGATGCCATTCATCAAACAGTGATTAATTAACTAAGCATATCTGACTGCTTATATTGGCTGTATTTTCACGATAGGAGCACAGTTCAATTTAGTTTATTGTCGTTTCCTTCCAGGAAGTTTTTCAGCTGCATGATGGCAATCCTCCTCTAGGCACTTAAAAGAAATAGAGTTGGCAAGCTGTTCATCTGAGATAACTTTCTGCAGCAGGGAGAGGAAACCATTACAGCTGACCAGTGGCAGGTCCTTCTTGTGTTTTCTGCAGTGCTTGGGTGGATTTTCCAACAGAGACTGAAAGGACTGTAACATATAACTCTGGTCTCAGTGGAAAAGCACAATCCATTCATTTCAGCATTGACCCGTTCTGGGATCCCAGTAGAGGGGACAAGAATGATGTAGAATCTGTGCATAATCTCAGAGTCACTAATTTCACTAATGCATAAACATGAGTACTAAAATAAGACAGGCAGGCTGAAGGACAGTCTCCTCTAGGAATTTAAACTCTACATCAATACCCAAATCTCAGGAGCATCTCCACCCTAGAGAGTCTGTACCAGAAACCAGTGCAAAAGCACAATTTAACTTCTTTTCATAGAATCCCATAATAATTCAGTTTGGAAGGGAACAACAAAGAACTGTACAAACACCCACCGAAAGAGTCAGTCACAAGATGAACACTCCTGAACCTCAAGGGTTGCTCTTTTTCCTCAGTACTAATCAGGTGTTCAATTCACTCTGGTGTGTGCCCCAGGGAACCAACCCTTCATGGCCTTCAACTGCTAATCTTAGAAAAACTGTCTCCTAAATGTCACTAGCAACTTTCCTAAATGCTCCAGTTGAATCTGCAGGACTACAAAGTGCTGCACATGAACTCCAGCGCTTCTGGGCTTCTTGATGTGCAAGGTGTGTGTAGAAACAGCATGCACAGAGCATCCTGATCCTGCCATTGGAAGCCTCAAACAAACAACTTTGTCATCAGGAAAAGCAGAAGCAGGCTGTGTTAGCAGCTAAACAGTCCCTTTGTCTCAAAATTATCTCCACAGATATTTGTCCCCAAACAACATTAACATTTTGTCTGCAGCATCGTCAGATTCTGAGCAGAAGGATTAATCCTCTTGACAAAAGGGCTACACTATTTTTTCTAAGTACAGAAGTGGTGGTGAAAAAGGTTGGCTGCACTGGCATTATCCCTAGGGACAATCTGGGAAGGTTTAGTAGCAAAACAGATGTGAATTCTGTAAGTTGGTAATTTCTTTCTTTTCTTTCTTTCTTTCTTTCTTTCTTGCTTGCTTGCTTTCTTTCTTGACTTTTTTTCTTTCTTTCTTTCTTGACTTTCCTTCCTCCCTCCCTACTTCCCTCCTTCTCTCCCTCCCTCCCTCCCTTCCTCTCTTTTTTCCAAATAGCCAGTCCCTAATGTTAAGAGCAGGTATACCCATACCGCAAAGTATAAAAGAACCCGAACAAATATCTGAGAAATTGCAAAATTTTCTTTTACATTTTCTTTAAAATTCTAAGAAATGTGATTGAAAAATGTTTGTGATGCTTTGTTAGAATAATAACTGCTAGTGGAAAGAGAAATATTTTCCTATAATTCATAATGATTTAATAATTTATATTTTTTATGGTTTAAAAGTGAAAGAGAAGATTTTCATTTACCAAAGCACAAAAGAATGACCCACTTATTTTTGATTTTTCTCTATTATCTTTCATAGATAAATTGAGAATTTCCTAGCAAACTCAATTGATATAAAAATAAAAATTGGGACTTTTCTAACCATATCTGGTTAACTTTAGGCCATAATTAGTAGCACTATGTACAAAAGGAAAACAGTTAATTATATTTTTCCCTATGAACATTTTACATGCTTTTATAATAGTATTATTCAATTGGCAGGAATCACTGAAAATTTCTGCTTTTTCAAACCTGTGTTGCATTGCATTTTTCTCTAAAAGAATAACTACAAAAAACAATTAGGAAAATTCACCCTCATTTGTGCATATCTAGGAGGTAGAAGTATTTAATTTCTCACAGCATAATAGTGCCAACATTTTCAATTTAATTTAATTTAAAGTAAATTATAGTTCAGCTCTCTAATGTCATTGTTTTACTTAATAGCCTTAATTCAGGCCCGATGTTGAGATTAGTAGCTTTGATTATTGTGTTTATATCAGCAACTGCTTCAGTTTACATACAAAGGACTCCAAAGCTTGGGGAAATAAAATTCATGATTCACTAGACTTATCTCATTAGATTATTATAAACAGGGAAATGATGTCATTAGGATCAGAGTAAATGAACACATATTTATGCAGACAGCAGATGCAAAAGATAAAGACTGCAGTCCAAAAATAATTTTCTTTGGAATCACTTTTTAAAGATGAAATAACTTTAGAATGTTTCTAGTGTCTTGGTTTGTGTTCCATCAAACTGCATGAACTTGTGTGTTCAGAGTTGCAGCATCATTTTACATTCCTCTGTCTGGCTACAACACCGAAATAAAAAAACTAACCTGAGTATGTTCTAGAAAATGCTTTTCTCTCCTTATTGCCTAGTAGAAATTTTTTTTTATCTTTATGCATCAACACCCACACACTTATGTTCATTGCCTTATTCTTGATAGCTGCTTTACACCAAAACTTCAGGACTTAGCTTGATAAACACAACTAAAAGGTCACAGAGGTCCCTGATTGCTCGTAGAGAACTGCAGCATGCCCATGGTGGCTCTAAAATGCTACATTAAACAAAACTCACCATCCACAGAAAGCTTTTCCAATCTACTGCTTTAGCAACAGTTTTCACAAAATTTTAGCAGACCAACACGTAGCCCACTGCTGCATAATAGCTGAAAACCTGCTAGAAATCTGTAAGAAAATAAAGTGTTTCAAAAACCATTAGCTTGTTATTATAATTAATATAATAATTAAAAACTCATTATGCATGGTAAAAAGCACTAGCAGAAGTCAAGAGCTGGAAATCATTCTGAAGATCAAATTTCAATATCCTGGGTACTGCTACTCATTCTCTAATACTATTTTAAGCAGCAGGGAAGAGTCAGTGGTATTTTTTCTCCTTGGAGTTTTAATCAAAAGTTAGATGATTTCTCACCAATCTTTGGAGGTTATCAGTCCACCAAGTTCCTGTAACAACAACTAATTCCAATCCCCTAGATAACGTTCAAACAACTGCAAATAGTTGAACTGGCATTACCAACTTAAATAGTCAATTGGGACAAGTCATTAGTACGTTCTCTTGAAAACTAAATTTGGTTTTTACAGAATATGGAGAGGTTATGTTAGTGTAGTGTGATGAGATTATAAAATAATTTAGCAAATGGTATTATCACAGATTCACAAAATCACACAATCAGTAAGGCTGGAGAAGAACTTTGAGACTGAACACCACCCTGTCAACCAGACTGTGGCATTAAGTGCCATGTACAGTCATTTCTTGAGTACTTTCAAGGACAATGACTCCCCCACCTCTCTGGACAGCTCTTTACAACGTCCAATCACCCCTTCTGTGAAGACACTGTTCTCTATATCCAACGTAACTCTTCCCTAGCACAGCTTGATTCTATCTCCTTTCATCCTGCCACTGATTGCCTGGGAGTAGAAGCTGACCCTCACCTGGCTTCATCCTCTTTCCAGGGAGTTCTAGAGGGTGTTAAGCTCTTCCCTGAGCCTCCTTTTCTCCAGGCTAAATAGCCCCAGCTCCTTCAGTCATTCCTTATAGGGCTTACCCTCCAGACCCTTTACCAGCTTTGTTTCCCTTCTCTGGACTCGCTCCAGCGCCCAAAAGTCCTTCCTGATCTGACAGGCCCAGAACTGGACACAGCATTTGATACTTGTCTGGACACCTGCAGCAGAATCTGTGCTCTAGAATAATTTTTGTGACTGGTATGTATCGCCTAAAAAGCAAAAAAATGTACCTGTGTTTTGAGATGTCTATTAGAAGTGTCTGAATAGTTTACAGTAAAATTCAAAGTCACATCTTTATGTGAAAATGAGAGGTTAAATTTATGCTGGATGTGATACATTAGGAATGTATCTGTCTGAATGGGTGATGAAGTGCCTCCCACAGGAAGAAAAAGCTGAAGCTACAAAGCTGAAATGCTTGTAGTTTGAATATAGAGAAACAAAAAAAAATGCCCAGGAAAGTATTTATCATTAATATGATTGTCTGTTTTCTTCTGCCTTGTTTGCTTTTATGTGTTGCTGTATGGTAAAATATGTTCCACAAACCACTTATTTGAACACGGAGTTCCTTCCAATTGTAAAGAAATTCTAGATGCAAATGTCTATAGGGCATATTTACTGCAGAAAAGCCTTCAAACCTCTCCACAGTACAAAAGAATTTTAAAAAAGTAAACTTCTTCTTTGTAAGGTGAGTCAAAAGTGATCAGAACAGTGGCTTCTCCCAGTATTTTCTTTCAAGGGCAAAGAAACAGAACATAAACAGGAAAAGATTACAGACATAGGAGGAAGTGCTGCCTGAGAGAGGTAAAGGGCAACAGAAAAAAAGTGTTAAATCAAGTGAGACGTTTCTATTCCTAAAATTCAGGTAGAACTCACTGAAGCATGTACAAAATGACAACAGGTTTAATGTGTCTGCTACTTGTTAGACTAATAAAGCTGAATTTGAAAAAATCCTGTATGCATATATATTTTTAAAAGGTGTTGCACTATTGATGTTGTAGGAGCAGAAGGACAGTAACCTTCATTAAAACTGGGTTATGTGGTCATCTGCATAGCTCTTGGCTGCAGTGCAATGTGTATTTTCTGCCAAAAAAAGACTTCTGAGAGAGCACGACCTTTCTGAAGAATAGACTGGTATCCTGCAGAGCCAGGATCTGTGGTCAAGAATCAATACAGCCTTCTGGAGGTGTCTCGTTTGGTCTAATGGAGAGCGAGCAAAACAGCATGATGAGAGGCATAAATCCATAAACACTATTCAAATGTCATTTAAGGTGCCTTCAAGGTTAACAATCATTGCTATCAAATAAGCTGTCAGAATGGCAGGAAGCTTTCATTTGCCGAGAGGTCTAAGGTCTAATGTGGTAATTAAACCCAGAATACAAAATAAACTGTTCCCATGCAGTGTACCAGTGAGCTGGAGAATCCTAATGAATAGTCAGCACTGCTGCCGCTAATGGTCACAAAACCTTTCCTTCTGCTCCAGTAGCTTTGCCTTCTTATACATATGGTGCATTAAGTGATTCATCATGTTTCTCGGATGGCTCTTTGCAGTTTTCAAACAAAAATTCACTAAACACAAAATAAAGTATAAATTTTTTGACTCGTCACAACCGGTACCTGGAAATACATCTGCTTTTCAGCCAGCTCAGAGTGATTTAGAGGCTGTAACACTGATAGGAAGAGAAACAACTGTTACAGAACAGATCCCCTTATATGTGCTGTATCTTGTGAGTCTGAGTTTGGGAGTGTTGGCACACTACAGGCCTATACAACCTTGAAAACATTAAGCGCCTTCTCTACCCTGGAAATCATACCGGTAGGTAATGGAAAGGCCATGGAATACACTAAAACCTACTACTGCTCTTTCCCTACTAAATTTCTTGGGGAAAAGGAAAAACAATAACAACAATAACAACAACAACAAAAACACAAAAAAACCCATCTGCTATATAGGTGGCTGTGTGGGGACGATTATGAATAGGACTGCTTAGTGCATTCCCAAATTTAAAGCAGCTGGTAATAAAGAAAGGTATCTTCTGTAAAGGTAAGTCCAAGTACCCCTGGCTGCCCAACAGCTGTCAATGGAAGCAAGGATTCGTTGATGTCTCCTCTCACCAAATTCCAATCACCACACTCACTGAAGGGCCAGCAACAGAAGGATATGGGATACTACAAAATATCTTAATGTTTTAAGGGCAAGTACCAGTGAGTAATCTTTTGCTGAGCCTTGTTTTACAGCCTATCATCTTTACGTTAATAAATCAGGCTGAATTTCCAGTGTCACAAACCTGCATGCAATCCCTAGGAGGACCAAGAAGGATCAGAAATTATTTTTCAGAGCTGAGGCAGCGCTCTTCAGTGATAGAAGGGGACACTGAAAGGACTTCTGAGACTTGGCTTCATAGACCTAAAAATGCACACCATATCCAGACAGAGTTAGCTTAAAAGCTTTTGTGATTGAATAATTAAGTACATTCATATTGCAAACTACAAGAGGGCAAGGAGAAAGCCTAGTCACAGGAACTCTCAACACCCATTTAATTGCTTAATTGTTAGTTCACTCCTGGCTCCGGTCGCATACAGAGGACTTGATACAGCAATTTGGTTTAGCCACAAGCCTGACAAATATCAGACAACAGTCTAATAAATACCCTGAAATACAGCACTCCAAGAAGAAAAGAACTTTCATATTTCTGGTCATTGGCTTAATAAACTGTATTTGCCTTGGGGTGCTAAACCAACTACAGCATTATTTAGTTCCTCAAAAATTTATTTTAAAAGAGAGGAAAAAATATTACAATACACTGGACTAGATATTATATTTCCTTGGAAGAAGCAAAGTCTCGAAGTTGGAGAATGTTAAGCTTTTAGAGAAAATGATCTAATAGTCTCTTAACTGTGAAATGTACAGAGCAATAATTCTGACAAAAGGTGACTTACCTTTCTGGGACACCTATCAAATTGATTGTGCAGATTAAATACATGCTCCAAACTGTATGCATACAGGTACTAAAATCACAAAGTACTGCTGAAAATGTCCAAAATCATCCCTTGTGTAACTCTATTGAAGCCAGGGGAATGATGCCTGGGAGACATTTATCACGTTTATAGGCAGGTTTCAATCTCAGTGACAGCAGAACAAAGGCCCCTGTCAGCAGGAGCTCTGCCAAAAGTTCTGTTACAGAGTGAGCAAGTGCAAGGCATAGGCACGGGAGCCCAATTACTGACTAATTCATGCCCAAAACGAGATTAAACCAGAGCTGGTAGGAAAGGTTTAACCTACTGCCTCTTCCCTGCATATGATACATCCCTATGGGATCTCATGTAGATTTTTAGGTTCCTCTCCTGGTGCGCCTTAGAAATATTAGTGTAACCTACCATCAATTTAGCACATGCAAATGCCATGATTCAGATCAGATCAGCCATATACTGGCATGAGGAAAAGAGGAAAAGAAAGAAATAACTGGTCACGACATTAAACTGTCCAGTTATTTTTCATACAGCTCCCCTCCTTCATCCACCCCAGCTAGAACACATTAAATAGAAAACGTAAACCACAAACTGGAGCTCTGAGTAAATTAAATCATACATTAATTTCATATAATTTGGGCATCAGGCTTGCAATTTCCATCTAAAGATTTCTGATGATGCCTGGATTTGAGTTAGCCATTAGGAAGTTAATGATAACAAATGGTATATTCATCCAGAGTTGCTCCATTCTAAGAGAAGGTACTGTTTCCAGTGAGAGAAAATTATATCTGAAATTAACTGAAAACTTAAAAAGTGAAAGATGGAAATATGATGACAGCCACTACTGCACTAGCTTTTGCCTTGCTAAGGAGTTTGCTGCTGAGAACTGAAACAACTGGCCTCTCTTCCTATTTCCTTCACCTTAAAATCACTGCACAGACTGAAATTCTTAATGATCCTGGAGCAGAAAGGAGAGAGTACAGCTGTGCAGACATGTGGATTCATCAAGAGCAATGGAGATCTCAGAAAATGGACATCACCGATTACATAGATTAATAAGACAAACAATAGGAGGAAACTAACTGCAAAGTAAGTTTGAGAGATTTTTGAATACACCTGGGAAAATACAGTAAGTGACATTCAAATGAAGAAATACTTATCTAAAAGAGATGGTTAACAACACAGTGGCTTTTTTTTTCCTGTCAGTCTTCAACAACAGGAGAGGAGTTGTATGCTCTCTTAAAGACATTTTTCAGGAACTGATCCTTAGAAATTGAAATCTCTAGGGAGAATCTTAAGTGCAGCAAATCACTGAGTGCAGATCAGATACTTGGATAGCTCTGTAAAAAGATTATTCACTACAGACTTGGCTATGCCATGAAGCCACAAATCATGGAAGGAATAAAAGGGCAACATCATTACAAAGGAGAAGTGTCCATAGCTCCTGAGACAGGAGGACTTTGGGACAAGTAAGAGCAGTCCTTGTGCTTACAGTTGCAAAAAACCTAAAATCAAACCAAACCAGAAACATATTTCTCGACTCATGCAACTATCATGGATTAAGGGCCCTATTTAATTGAAAGTCCTTTTTTGTCTATGTATTCAGCACAGGGAAAAAATCTTTTTCTCCTGCACTGAGTATGTACAGTACTGTAGGTTACAGAGTCAACATTAGAGTGCCTGCATCTTTTTAGAAAAATATGCAAATAAAATGTGGTCTAGTATGCAAAAGAGTATTAAAAATCATAATCTTGTGAGTCACTTATCAAGTAAATAAAAAAATAAATTTAAATCCTGAGTATATAATAAAGACTGTTCTTCTGAAAGAGACAGCTAATGTCAATATGCTAAGTAGATATAATCATCAGTGCTCTGTGAGAGAAAGTTGACTAAATGGTTGAAGCCTGCAGGTAATCATTTCAGTTAATGAAGTATGGAAGATTGTAAATAACTTCACACACAGATTTGCACAAGATAGAAGACTAAATGAGAAACAACAATTTCTAGTAAAGCAAATGATCATTTGTATCAGGAACAAAATGCCTAATATGTCTAGCTTGAAATAGGACATTTATCTAGAAATTGCATTAAACTTATCAGTAAACAACATGTGTAAGTTTGTTTTTTTTAAAGTGTATTTTGTGGAATTAAGATGTATTGGTACGACTGTTTTATTAAACTTCAGTGGAATTTCAGATTTCTAAAATTTTTCAAAAATGCAAGAGAAGAATTTGAAAGATCTAAACTTCATATTGATTTTTGTTTCAATTTTTAACTAGTTAACAAGTCTTTCCCTGACATTGTTTGCAATAGGATTTTTTGCAATGCTCTGAGACCCTTTTCTCTGTAGCTTGTTTTGGTTCTTATACATTAAAATATGCAAGTGTAAGACAACACAAATGGTATTCAAAACAACCCCTGTATACCTTCTGCATTTTATCAGGAAAGTGGTTAGGAGAAAAATTTGTACAAAGGAAAACTATTAATTAAGGATGTGAGAGACTGGAAATAAACACCAATATTGTAAATGTAAGTCCCAAATATGCAACACTACTGAAGACCCTCCCGTTCCCTGCTTTAAAAAATTTGAATAAGAACATCACATACATACTTATATGAGAGTTTAGGTACTTAATTAGAATATTCATGCTTTATTATCTCAACAAATGTAAAAGCTCCATGCAGTTAAAGCAGTTCTTCATATATTGTGTGTTATTTTACTAATATTCAGAGGTATCCAGCTAGGCCACAAGACTCTTACTTCTCTATCTTTGAGAATTCAAACATACAGATGATCCACCACAGCGAGCCTTAGCATGAGAGTCCTCAGGGCATATGTTTTAATAATGCCCATTCTAAAAACACTTCTATTTTTTTCTCTGCAGTGATAAAGAAAATATAAAGCTTAATGTTTACATTTAAGCGCAAAATGTCTGTCTGTTAAAAATGCCTGTCTCTGCCAGCTGTTACTAAGCAGGCCTAGGGCAGATAACCTTCTCATTTGAGAATATCAAGAATATTCCTTAAGACAGGTGTAATGAAAAGTGCTATTAAGACAACAAATAGAGGAGAAAGCTAAGTAAACCAAATCACATCTTTTCAAGGCTGAACTCCAGCATCACTGATGATCTAGGCAGTCTTCCACATCATGTTACCTTGGTGGGTGATCACACATTTATGACACGTGACCCAAGGACTTAGAATCTATTGCCTGGAAGCCCCAACATGGCCTTTTTTACAAACACACAAAAGTACAGTAAAGTATGAAATGTATCAGAAATCGTATCAGAGTCTAGAAATTTGCAAGAAGAATTTAACATTCCAACAAAAGGGAAAAGAAATTAGGGGAGGTAGAGAATTCTTCCCCCACATCAATTTTTAGACCAAATGACTGTAACATGGAACTCTTACTTTGGACAAATATATCAAACACTACTTCAGACTGAACAGGCTCTCTTTCCATTTTTAGTTTCAAGAAATCAAAGTTCTGTTCTCTGTTCCAAATGGGTGCATGTGGGTTGCAGGCCAGGAAAAATTGTGCCCTCAGTCCCTCCCACACAGAAAAATCCCAGACAGACTGCTCACATCATGCCTTGCCATCAATATCACCTGCCCTTCTATCTGTACCTTCCCAGAGCCTGCTAGTCCTACTCAAGGCATGACTAAAACCTGTTATTCTCATGGCCATCCATCAAGTGCAGTGAGAGCATGAGCACAACCTCGCAGTGGGCTTTTGCAGGAATTGCAAAAAATAAACCCTTAGATGAAGGTTACACGTGGCTGGGTGGTGGTAAGCAGGGTGATAAGTAGGTGGTTAAGTGCTCTTCCTGCTAAGGGGGTTTATGCCGGAGAGAGCCCAGCTGGGACACCAGAACTGGGGCAGCATCAGTAGGGCCAGCAGGTCTAGCAGACCAAGATTTCCTCACTTTCCAGCTAAGGAAGTTTAAGCTGAAAAATCTTGGAGACACATTAAATATGGAGGTCTACAATGTCATTCTTGCAAAGTCACTGCAGAGGTCAAAATCATAATTTCAATAATCTGTCCTTTATGTCATTATTATGCAGGTTCTTTTTTATCTGGTGAGTTACCATTCTTACTCTCTATAATCTGGGATACTTCAAGGAGAGCTGTACCCTCACCCATCTCTGTAATGTATCACTGTATGGATAAAACATTAAGAAAGAAAACAGTGGAATTCAGGAGCGGGGAGGGTTGTATCACTGATTTGATAGACTCAAAAGGTTAATCTCAGCTACATCTTGTTCATTAGTCTAAATATACATTTAAAACATCAATGTGCTTTAAAGTACTTTGTCAGTACCCATTAAGAATGTGCACTGCATATTTCAGACATCTTGATAGTAATAGGTGCTGAAAAGCAGGCAGTGTTCTTCTTTTTAATGAGTGGTTTTCCCTCTGAGTGCACTATGGAGCTATGATGCACCATGAAGTGACACTGGTATGCCCTACGGACATGCAAGAGCAACCCATTCTGTGAAAATCAGGCAATTAAAAGGCGTAATGTGTGAGCATGACTTCAAAGCAGCTATTCTTTTAGGTCTTGATTGCAAGCCCTACTTCTTCACCTGGTATAAGGGAGGTGAGGAGGTCTAAGAAGATCTTTCTAATACTGGCCACCTACATTGGAATGTGGACAGCTGAAAAAAAGGAGCCACTGTAAGGCTATTATTCCACCTCTGATACATGATACACTTTTTCACATCATTCTGCTAACAGAGCTACACTGTGCAAGTAAATACTCTGCAGCAGATAGATTAATTGCATGTGCCAGTTAGGGACAAAACTACATCTATTCTGCTAAACATCCCTGTGCCCCAGGCCATGCAGTGAATAAACTTCTTGGTTGGGCTAGAAGTACAATGGCCCGCAGTCCAGTCCCACTTGCTCATGCCATCCTTCTGCCTCTTAGAAATAATTGTTTGGGCTTTAAGATGCTTCAGTTTGAATACCTGAAATAATAGGAAGGCCATGGTGCAATCTCTCAGCACAGAATGGTGCGCACACAGCATGCTGCTAAGGGAAAGAAGGATATGGCATCAGAACATATGGTGTGTTTCAAAGTACATGGCCCGTCGGGATGGCACAGAGGACTGTGTAGGGTGGAAGAAACCAAACCTGGCATGATCCTGGCTGACGAATTATTTGTCCTCAGGAAGAAGCATCTCCTGAACCGTACCTGGTTTCACCTTAGAGGGAGGAAACACTTTGGTTTGCTTCACCAGAGAACCTAGGAATCAAGTAACGTATTTACCACTTCACAAAGAAGCATTTGATTTATTTGACAATGCCAACACATATAAGGCATCCTTTTCCACTGAAGCTGCAGGAACCAGTCGTGTAAGTAATGCATCTATTCTTCTGCCAGCAGCTCTGTAAAACTTGAGGGTAGAAGCAGAGGGTTTCACAAGCAAGGTCAGGGACAGTAGCAGGGGAATGGTACTGCGGTAAAAAAATTGTGGTTGCTGGGAATAATGGAAATGAGCTTCACCCAACATTCCAACACTGCTCACACTTTCTGGGGAAATGCCATCTCCACACCATATGGGAGTGAGTATATGTAAAGTGTGTAAAGGAGCAGCCTAAATGGGAAATATGGGTATGAATACCAGCAGTCCACTGCTGTTTACTTTAAAACATAAGTACCAGGAAAGCACTCAGTGCCTCTAGCAGGGGTTACAGCTCACAGTAGCACATGAGCAACTGGATTCTGCTTTCAACATATGGAGCAAGAGGATTGCCAGGCTTTGAGTATGGTACCTTCTAAATGTTGCAACAAAAACACTTTAATGCAAAACCATACTTTAAACTGGAAAGAGCTTGCACACATGCTTATACACACGAGTAAGTGCAATATCAGCAGGATCACAGGGCACCATGCCTGCCACAGCCCCCAGCCAAGCACTGTCTCACACGATATCATCACTCCCCTTCAGTGGAGCCCAGCTGGGATTGGCATGGGCCAGACCACCCTGCACTCCTCCTCTGAGGAGTCGGGAATGCTTCAGGAACATGCGCATTTACCCTTGCAGATGTAGCCTACAAAAGACAACAGCTGAACAAATGAATATATGAAAGGTAAGCTCAGATTGATGATGACTTGGGAGTGTCAGATAATGCCTGATCAAATGTTCAGGAGTTTCTCTTTTCTTCTCCCGTTACCAATTTGATCATTTGCCACCAGGTGAGCACATTGCTCACTGAGGAATTGCTCTTCTGCACCAGAACTAAACACAGAGGGTAACAGCTACAAAGCTACCTTTGGGGAGCTGTTTGTCACAAAGGGTTTGGCATAGAATTAAAAATCACCACAATAACCTTTCCACTGATAACTCATGGTCACAAAATGACTGTTGCTTGTCCTTTGGAAGATCAAGTAATTTAAATTTTAAAATAGTTATCATACTACCTTTGACTGTACCTCCTACTGCTGTTCCATAAACTGCCCTCTAGGCTACCAATAACATCACAAGAAACCTCTGCTATTGCTACTAGAAATTGTTTAAAACCCTACAGATGAAAGAAGAAAGGAAAACTAGAAGTAAAGCAGAATGGAAGTGTATGCCTTAAAAGCCAGTGGTTGAAAGAAATGTTTTAAATAATGTCTCGGTTCTTATAAAAGGAATAAGTGCATGCCTTGTGGAAATATCCAATTGAAAAGTTCATATTAATTATTTCTTCTTAATAAACCAACTAAGAGAAAAGAAAAAATAGTGCCAGAATCTTTGTAGTTCATTGGATGCAGCTGATCATTTAATAAAATACTTGGGACTGTGTATTTCTGTCTAGACTAGAAGATTTGGTATATCAACCTCATTAAGAGTTCACGTTATAACTGCTGGGCAGGAAATACGTCTATGAACAAGAGTATTTGTGTATCTGGAAACTTTTTTTTTTTCGGATGACTGTCTGAGGCTTACTTAGCTAAAATTTAGATTCATTCAGCAATATTTTATCAACACTACACTTCAGAAAAGAAAGCAGTATTTAAATTCTGAGAGTAAATCTTATAGTGAATGAACAGACATTCATATTAAGTTTCCCCTTTTGATAAAGTATTAGGAAGAACAGGTTAGTTGGTATAAAGGCACAAAAATGTACTGAAACTGTCAGTTTATATTTACTTGTGTAAATAGTATCAATATCACAATAAAATCCCATACATTTTAGAATACTGAGTGGTAACCAAAGTAACATAAAGAGAAATACATGTCCCAGATCTAGTCCTAGATGACCATTTGAACCCCCTGTCTGACTTTGTATCTGAAAACCTTTTCTTTTTTCTTTTTTTTTTTTTTCCAGACACTTTCATATTCATCTATGGGTTTTAATTTTCTTTCTCTGAGACATTTGCATTTGCATTTCCTGGTAAGGAAATTGCATGCCTATAAAGCAGATCAAAATTCAAGGATTAATTTCACTTAGAATAAATAAAATACATTCCTCAAACACTCTTGTAATGCAACACATCCACAGGATATGTGAATTACATAAGAGTACTGGTTTCATGAGCTTCAGAAATTGTGTCTTTACTTAGAGATATCTGTCACATCCATTGTAGAGTGCCTCCTAAAAAAGGATCTCCTTCTCTCCCATGTCTACCTTCAAAACACTGAGCAAAACTCTTGTTTCCACTTTTTTGAGCAGCACTGGTTCTTTCGGGATAAATATCCTTTGCATTTGCAACTGGATGAATGTATTGCTGTCAGGCTTTTTTCTACCTTATTGTATCTTCTGATGCCTTTTAAGTTCATATAATGCATTATTCAAAACAAGGACCAGATATTTCTCATGTCTATTACACTCCAGGTAATGCAAAAACATTAACTACTTTCCTACAAATTCAGAAGCTTGCATTGTCAAACTGTGATGTAACAACTTAGCTGAATAACTTGCTTGGGCAAATTTTGATAGGGTTTTCTTTGGAGTTAAAACACTGGAAGAAAGAGTCTATTTTACCACAAGTACCTGTGTTTTACAGCAATGAAGAAAAAAATGTCACCAGACCTTTAGCTTCTGAAGAGGTGTAGCTTTTACTGTTTTCTGCAAGTTTCTAGTACACCGTGGGCTGCTAGCATAGTCGCTACACAAAATAAGATTGATTCTCCTGGGCCACACTTCTATAAATTTTATTCCTGACTAGAGGAGCAAAGGCAACAAAAAACAGTCTAGGGAGATGTACTAGGAAACAATAAACATAGTATTAAAAAGCTTGCAAAAGGAGAATTACCCACTACATAGCACACAGCCTCTACCATATTGCCTCCACCTTCTATTCAAAGGCAAATAAATTCTCCATGACAGCTCCTAACTGTCTCCACAGTTCTTGCCCTCAAGTTACAGGGTAATAAAGGGGTAACAACCCTTGCTGACTTAATGAGGAGGTGGGTCCTCTCAGTAAAGCCAATCTTTCATTACTTGCCCTTTTCTTTTGGCCATCCAGTGAAGTAATATTTCACAACTACAACTAAATCAGTAACAATTAATGCCTTAATATATCTTCATTCCAGTTAAATTCTTCTGTGGAGCATCACTGTGGTAATGCTCCAAAACTAGGTTATAGTTTTTTTAAAAGTTGGCAGTGTAATAACAACAACCCTTACTTCAACTAAATATATGTAGGCACTTTGTATTACTATCCCTATAACATCATGCTGTCAGGCTTCTTTTTCCAGATTATTAAAATCTTTACACAACATATAATTGCATTTCTGCTGAATGCCACTTTTCCTATTCATCTGTTATTAGCTTGTTAAGTTTTGATTCCCCTCACAGGAGGCCACCTACATACATCCTGAAAATTTGAGAATTACATCTGTGAATACATGTTCTGACCTGCTTTCAGCTTGACATCCCCACAAAGAGGAATATAATCTAAATTTATTAGATAAAAACAGACAAGAATTTGCCTGGGTAACAGCAAATTTCTGCCAAAAATAACTATTACATTTTGATTAAATACTATCTTATTCTGTTCTCACTTCATATATGCAAGGTTCTTTAAAGGACTTTGATTGTAAGCTGTGGATCTGATCCGGTTAAATTCTGAAGTCAAAGATGATGTGAAGAGCTTTTCAGGGTACTGATGTCCACAGCACTTCAAGATCACTTTGAATATGATCTCAATGCACTGAGCACCAGCCAAAAACTCAAGAGATATTGAAGGCAACGGCACAGACTCTAATCTCACTGGACCCAATACTCTTACCACAGCTGTCTTAAACCAGGTTTCCAAAAGTGATGGAACTTCTGTTTAAAAAGGTTATTACACAAGTGTATGCCTTACACATATAGAAGCTGACTGACTGTAAAACAAAACAAAGCCAAACTTAATCTAAAGTCAATAGTAAGGGAAGTAGAATAAATAGAGGGTTCACAGATTCCTCATATGAACAAAGGAACCTCTTTATGCACACTCGTTGACACAGGAAAGTAATCTCCTTCCCTCCAGGCATCCACTAACTGGGATTTTTCTATTTTATAAAGTTAACAGTTTTACAGGGAATTTAGAAAAGGGGAACCTACACTGCATTTAGAAAATGGCAAAAAATCTTGAGAAATGAACTTTTGCCAAGCCTTGCTGCTGATGATTTTGTTCTCATGTTGATCAGCATGTTGATGTTGATTTCATTTACCCATGCAGATCATTGATTTCACCACATCCTCTGCATATTAATAGAAATGAGATAAATTATAAGTAAGTACCTGTTCTATCTAATAACTTTTGTGTTTTCCTCTTATTAGTTAGGCTTTCCGCAATTAATATTCTATTACCAGTTGCCGCTTTTGAAGGTAAAAACTAGATCTGTTTATAGTTCAGGATGGGAATATTTTCATGCCTATATGCTTCCTATGCTTCCTCACCTGAGTTGAGGTGTCTAGGTGCACCCAGACACCTCAGCTGAGGGATTTACCAAGGTATTTCATTGAACTGGCACATAAACCATGTTCTGTGTAATCTATTTTGTCAAATATCTGAAGTATGTTATAAAATTAATTCTGAGAGCAAGTCCATTCTATTACCTTTTTAACTTCCTTTGGGTGTTTTTTTGTTGTTTTTAGTTAGTTGCTTTGTCTGTTTGCTTGTTTGCTTGTTTGTTTTTATTTTTCTCCTCCTTGAAATACCAGACAGTCCTTTTTGCACAAGAGTAACAGGGCTTGTCATACCAAACCTGAGAGGAAACTCAATTTCACAGGAGCTATTTTTTTAATTATTGATAGATGCTGATCAGCTTTGTCATTAGAGTGTGGATATAGCTTTCCTCAATATGTTTTAAAACTGAGTCTCTGACACATTTTATAGCCAGGATAGTATGATGGGACATTTTTTTCTAATTTGCAGTTCTTTTCTGTTGACTTTGTAACTGTTCATCAAACATGAACGTTTTTAAAACTCCTTGCAGTTAAAATATCATTTTTATTCTACTTTTTATCACATGGACTCACATGAACAAAGAAAAGAATATTGCCCTAAATTTTCCACGCTCCAGGAGTAATTATACTCCTTAATGGTGTTAAGGAGTATAGGCTGGTTTATATGTACTGGCAATCTTGTTTTACTGACTGTAAAACAGTGTCATAAAATATACATATGTTGGTTATTAAGATATTTTGACAAGCTCTAGGTACATCACAAAATCAATAAAAAACCTTCAAACGAACAAAAACAACAAAAAATATGAGTTTTTAGGGGGCATTTTTGAGCCACTTCTGAGGAAATGCCCAGACTGATGTTCTGTGTTGCTAGAGGCAGAGTCCTTCATGTCAGATATGGAACTGTGGTCTTGACTGGTTATAATTACATAGTCCTAGTATACTTTTTTGAGGAATTCAAGGAAATAAAGGTCCAGTATCCTGGCAAGTCTCCAGTTCTGGCAATTACATTATATCCCTAATTTTCTTCCTTTAAATTGCATCTGGGGAAAAAGAGTCCGTGTTCTTTCTAATGCTGACAGGAGGAAAAACCAAAACCCTACTCTTCTCATGCTGCTAATGGGAAAAGATGTAGTGCTTCTAATTCAAAAGAAGAGTGTATGAAGGGCCTGAAATTGCACTTTGGGCAGTGCAGAACAAGTGTGAGGTGGTGCTTTTAATCAAGAAGAGAAAACTTGTTGGGTTTTTTTTTCCCTATAACATAGTTATATTACTCATTTACCTCAGAAAAACAGCATGTATTTATCAAAACAGCAGAAGCAGCTAAGATTTGGCAGACTCTTCATAAAAATCATGTACCCATTATAGGTCTAGTAATTCCTGCAGAAGAGATTTGATTTTACTGCATTACTTAAAGTATTTGCCAGCTCTTAGAAAAAAGTATATTCCTGAGATTCAGGTCTTCACTGCTGTTAATGCAGTGAAAATACTGTGGAGAGTCACCCTAAGAGAGCTGGAAAAACTAAATTTGAGTAGCAGATGGAAATCTTCTTTTGTTCAGCTCCTTTCAGGGCTACTGTATCCATCAGCTACTTTTCTTTACTGCGTGAGTCATTTCAACACTTCTTCCAAAGTACTTTGTGCTTTCCACCAACCTGGATTTCTGGTAAAATTCTACAGGAGCTAATGAGAGCTAAGAAGTGAGTGCAATTAAAACATGCCGCTTTGAGCAGCTGACATGTTTTTCAGCAAAAATTTGGTCATTTTTCTTTGAGGAATATAAAGAAAAAGGAGAAGGGAATTGGAAGGGAAAATTATGCTATGACTCTGGATTCACAGTCAAGGGATGCGCCCTGGTCTGAAAGGCACCTTAATGCAGCTGAAGAAATTATCCACACTGTCCACATGAATAAAGGATCCAGGTCAGTTCTGACCCTGAAAAAAGTCTGGTACCTTCCAGCATTTCAGATGGTATTATTCCAAATCCCAGAAATACAGAGAGATTGTGCATACCTCCTTTATATATGTGACAGAAATTAAATACCTCTAGGTTTCTTTGCATCTTTCATGGGTGGAAGCTTCAGGGTAGCAGGGAGAGCCCTACGTTGCTACAAGAGATAATTCCTACTAGAATCAGCAGAAAATCACTGAAAAGCACAAATGTCCACAGACAGAGAGTCTTACTTTGTCACCTCTACTTAGGTATTTCTTTCCTGAATAATTTTTAATGGGTACAACTCCCACCCTTTTGCTTTCTGTGTAGGTCTCTGTATTATTTGACGGCTATAAGCACATAAAAGTCATCTGGGTAGTTTCAAGCACTTGAGAAGAGAACAAATGCATTTTTAAAGCAGAACAATCTGAAGCTTGTTATTCTTGAGTAAATTGTTAACCTTTTCACTATGTAATGGTCCATGGACTTGAAGAAAAGAATAGGATATGGATCACAGTTCCTTTTATTTTTCTCTCTTTATTCTTTGGAGATTGAATTCACCTCAGATTAAACTGAAGCTGTTTCTTTGTCATTAATTTTCCTGAAAATAGATCCTAGGGTTTAAATATAATTTACATCACAGTCAAAAGAATAATCACATAAATAAGATTTTATGAATAATTAATCACAACTGCTGTTACATTAGCACAATACTATTTTTAAATTATGGGGGCCACAATGGCATTTTTGCTAACCTGGCAAGTGGCAAGTAGCAATTAACACTGATTAACTGATGAGTCACTGCATAGACATAAAGAGAGGGATTGACTGATTGATTGATTGATTGATGAATCTTTCCACTGTGATCATGCCACAGCATACCTGAATGAAAAGGAAACTCTTGTGTGAGTGTTCTCAACAATAAAAAGATTATAAAAGTATCACAAATATAGAGAAGTATTGCTAATGCTATTTTCACTGAAAGGGAACTATTTTGCTCTCAACAAAAGGGATGAAATCTAGACCCTGTTTGCAGCTGCCATAATCTGCTGAGCGCTTACAATTCAACAGGGAGAAAAGAGCTGTGCTGAAGTGCTCTGGTAATGATCCTTCTGCCTGAAGAGTAACTGAAACTTTCAAAACACTCAAGATGTGCCCATTTTTACATTCCCGATAGTGAAAGGAAACACAGTGTTTTTCTTCTGAAAATGTCAGATAAGATACGTGCTCTGGTTTTGTACCTCTTTTCTTGTTTCCTTACTCAGATGTCTACTAATTCATACAGCTCCATGGAAACAGAACAACTGACTAAAACCAGTTAAAGACTGGGGAGAAGCTACAAAAGGGAACTTGAAGGAGCAGCTTTTGGTTTTCTTTTTTTCTTTCAGGTAGTAACTTGTGAAACTGATACTTAAAATGTATTTAAAAGCAGCAAAAGATAAAAGCATGGATGTCCATTTTTCTATGATAAATTAGGCTGGCATTTCAAAGGAAGATATTGCAGATGAAGGCAGTTTGAATATTCAATCAAAACTCAGTTCTCATTTGGCTTGCAGAACTGAAACTTTCCAGAGAGATGAGGTATACTTTTAGCGGAGTTAGAATCGCCTGTGAAAGGGTGCAACACAAGCAGCAGGTCACAGATCTCATATGTGATGTTTCAGACAGGTTAATACTGCTGTTCTCCCTGATTTGGACATAAAACTTTATACTCTTGTTTTCATTCCAAAGATATTGGTTTTACTCAAGTGTAGAACTGGGAAAAGCTTTGAAATACCAGTCTAAGGAGTGCAAAATTTTTTTTCCTTGCTTTGCCTTCAAAACTTATATATTACCTATAGATTAAAAAAAAAAAAAAAGTACATGACTTACAATCTGCTTTCTATTCTCAAATTACCAAGACAGGGTATTATGAAAAAGAAATTCATGCTATGGATGTTCATTTAAGCTATATAAGTTTATACTCTACATTTTCTATTAAAGATAGAGCATATATTTATTCTAAAATCCTACATATTATTTAGTACTTGCTTTTTATTTTGTTCCCATACTCAAACTAACTAAGACAATTTCTTAATACCAAAAGATGTACAGAATACTATATAAAGAAAACAAATAGTCTAGCAGAAAGTTCAGAAATGAGGGAGGAGATAAAGAAGTATTTATTTAGTCATTAGACCAGATGAGAACCTAAATTAATATAGACGGCTCCCAGGTGCATTGTTTCATAATGTAATTGGAATAATGCAAACACATCTCTTTAAACCAGATGTCCCTTCAAATTCTTTCAGGTATACTGCTCTAATACCTACATCTATACCTGGAGATCAAGGGAGAGTCATACAACATAAATGAAATGCTGACAGGGAGGTAGTTGGGACATTGTTTTGCTAAGAGCAATTAGATCTTCAGTAGCCATTGCTTGGAGATGTGTCTGGCTCCATTTTTTATGGAGACAGCTGAGGTCCACATTTCCCACTTCTCTACGGTGTCTGACCGCAGT
Organism: Petroica traversi; assembly: GCA_025920805.1. Taxonomy (NCBI): domain Eukaryota; kingdom Metazoa; phylum Chordata; class Aves; order Passeriformes; family Petroicidae; genus Petroica; species Petroica traversi. Next base: position 14,098,617 of record JAHLSL010000014.1, read on the forward strand.
CCCAGAATTAGTTAGAGATTAGTTGAGGATGACCTTTGCAGGTCATCTTGCCCAATCCCAAAATAGGTTCACAGGTAGCTCTTGCTTTGGTGAAATGACAAGGGAATGGAGAGCTGTTCTCAAAGCTTTTTCCCAGACAGCTGGGACGGCCCCTGAGCAGTTCCTGGGAAGGAGAATGCTGAAACAGGAGATTCAGGGCAACACAAACCCAGGCCTTTCCCCTGTGCAAAGGCAGGTGCCAGGCAGAGATGGACATGGTGCTTCAACAGCTCTGCTGGATGGTGTAAAGGCCTGCCCATCTCTGAGGCAGGATGATTAAAAAAATGCAGAGTGAAGCAGAGGCAGCAGGCAACAAAGCAGCCAGGTGGAAGAATGGAATCTGCAAATAAAAGCACATCTCCTTACATACTGTGCTTCAGGAACAGTACTTTGACACAACCCTATTTATTTCACAAAGGAAGTACAAAGAGAGATTCAACCTCATTGTCATTTTCTCCTCTAACACAAAGGATCGTCAGGACTCTAATTACTAGCTAGGTTCTCACATCAAGAAAGGGAAATGGTGGTAGGAGACATGGAATTTATTTTTAAGAAGGTAAAACTATGAGCAGGTTTTTTCTGATGAACCACAAAAGAGCAGATGCCAGCATGTTTAAAAAACTCCAAAACAGACACAGTAATTTTAAATAAGACTAAAAGACAAGAGGTGCAAAAGGGGATCAAAGCAGCATCTGGTGGTTTCTGAGAAAAAGAGAAGCTGACTTTAAAAACAGCATTAAACCTTTGTTGGATTAGCTGTTATCAAAGGCATCAGTAGAAAAGCATCAGAGGAACTGATGAAGTGACCAGCAGCCTGCCTGTCATAACTTAAAAAGTTTTCTGTGAAGTAACCAATGCTAGTCAAACTTTTGTTCTGAAATTGCTAATGGAAGTGACCTATACCTTGAACTTCAAAGCTCAGAAATCATGTTCATGAATACAGTGTAAGTCAGTCATCTGGATACAAAATTGAGCTTGCCATAATTCTTTAACAGATTTTATATTTATCAAAGAAATCTATTCATAATACACTGACACTCAAAGGAAGAGACATGAGGCTGTTCCTACAGATATATTCTTCTTTTTATTTTTTTTTTTTCCTTTTGCCAGAGGAAGAGTTTTCTTTGAATTACAGCCAGGACAAATGGTTGTAAAGATCAGAAATGGGGTTCCTAACAGTTACTCCTAATCAGCTAAACATGTTAGACCTCTAGGACACAAGGCAGTCTCCAAAAACTTGCCAATACTATGCAGATCTGGCACAATCCTTGTAATAGATGCCTCAGTCTAAGTAGTTAATTTGAGATGGCCAAAGATCAAGCAAGAGAATGAAGCCACTGTCAGGCAAGAGAAATAAATGCAAACGTTGTACTGACGAATTCAGCTTGGAATACTCACTACCAGTGCTATGTGCACTCAAAAATTAAATGAAGAATCACTGGATGGCTTGCTACTTTTAACCTAGTTAGCAATGCCTAGACAAAGCTAACGCACACTATCTATACTACAAGCAACATATTTAAAAATTATGTGAGGCTAGTTACCCATCTTCAAACTGAATGGAAATAAACCTACTTTGTTTCAAAGCATTGATTCACATTGACTTCACCCATACAAAATGAACACTGAGGTAGTAAAAAATCACTGGATTCAGTGGGTCCTTGAAGAAATGAAGAGCTTTATATATTTTAGTCTTACTCATGTTGATTTGAGTTTGCCATACTTAAACCAATTTCAGCACAGACTGGATAGAAACAACTTCTGTAATGTGCAGAGAAAATTAATTCCTTAAGAGAACTCTTGCAGGTGCTTCTGTTTTAGCAGTCCTGCTTTTGAGACCTTTCTAGAGCTGAACAAATGCTCTAGAAAATGAAAAAAAGCACAAGAAAGCAGTGATTAGATTTGGGTGTAGTTTTTTGGGTTTTTTGTTTGGTTATATTTTAGGAGGGGTTTGGGTTTCGTTTGGAGTTTGGTATCTTTGAGAAGAAAATTCAACACACAATGATGGTAATGCTTAAGTTAATACACTATTTCACTGCTTTCAGTGTTACCTGTATTGGAAGGAGCTTGGCACCAGGGTGAGCTTTATTCCCTTTCAAGAACTCTCTTGACTGAAGAATCTTAGAAGGAACTTAACAGAAATTCTACAGTGTTGCCTTAATGTAACTAAGTAGGGTAATGCTAAAGCTTTCTTTATCCACTGGACAACAACAAATATTACTCTAAGAAAAAATAATTAATCATTGGAAGGAACACTTTTGCCTCCAAAAACATGGTTACTTGTCTCAACAATCACAGAACAGAATTTTTTTGTCCAAAACAAATGCAAGTATACTTCAAAATAGTCATGCAAGAAACAAATAGACCAAACCAAACAACCAAGCAAAACCTCACAACTCTGACAGATTTTTCAGTAAATATATACATAAAAGAAAAAAATTAAATGCTTAGAAAACACAGTGCCTTTAATCTACCAGGACTAACACAATCAGAAGTTTCCAACAGAGACAGGAGAGTGTCTGCTTAATCCACTCTTAGCCTCCCTGAAGTGTCTCAAAATTTGGCTTGTACTGCTATAAAAGGTCTCTATCTGACTTCCATTTGGAAAACAATTTTCTGGTTTTCCAGAAATCCTGAGTAAACGCCCAAGATCCTTCTTGGCATAACATGCTGAAGGTTCAGTTTCCCAAAGGCCTTTTCATTTTAAATGCTATGAATGTATTTTCTCTCTCCTTCTTTTACAATGTGATCAGGACTCACCAGCAAGTTCTTGCAGAAATAAGAAAAATGTGGATTGTTAACAACATAACACTGTTTGTCTTCTTAAAGGGCTTAATATGAGATAAATTTTAATATCTGGATGCAAAATTTTAATGATTCATGACACATCAGGAAACAGCTTAAAGCAGAACTACATTTTCAGAAGTCTTATCCAGGAGTAGGTGAGAAGTTCTGTTTAAGGCTTTGGGTACTGCCACATGTAACAAGTGTTTGAGCAAAGGAAGTTACAAACTTGCATTATAATTTAAATATTGCTCGTGACTTAGTCCTTCCAAAAGCCTTGCTCAGGCTTTAGGATAAACACATTTTCATGTTGTGTGAAATGCTAGCAGAAAGATGATTATGAAGACATAGACTGTTATCATTAAAAGATTTTGCTGCATTCAAGGGTAAGGTTATTAAAAGCTAATTTCTACAACAAGCTTTCAGACACTTTTGTCTAGCCTGTCATCCCTATGCTACCTTATAATCAATAGAGATAAATTAGCTCCTCCAGAGGGTCATTAATTTTATTTTGTCTGAGAAGTGCGAGATGACTTAACGGCTTAAGACAGAACTGATGCAAGAAGAGTGATCTAGATCTTTCCACAACATGGCTCACAATAAAATAAGTGTCAACAGAATTGCTAAATTCTCACAGTGACTGAGAAAAGTAGGAATTTTACACAGGCCATCAAAGGCTTTCTGTGCTTTTAAAATTAGGTCATATCCTGAGGTTTCAAGTCCCAGTTGAGAGTTTCATTCTCAGGAGTGTAATGCCATTGGGCATTCAAACTGAAATTCAGATTCAGATTCTACAACATAAATGAGTTAAGCTTCTTGTCTAAGAACAAAGAGACAGATCCACAGTCTGTTGATGATCTTTGGCAGAGATCAGGTCATTCTTTATATGCATATATCAGATTAAGGTGTTTGATCAAACTCACCTATTTTTCAATTACACCAATCTACCCAGGTACCTTCTAATAGATAGTCAGGCACCTAACTGTGTAGCTAAGGTCACAAAAAATTTCAGGAAAATCCTCTCGATTGAAAAAATATTAGAGTTAAGAGGAGAATGTATTTATATAAAGAACATTAAAGAAGAGTTTATTTCTGACTTAGATCCTTACTAGTGTTTAACCACAATGTCATTCTCTGCTGTGATGCTATTACATCTCAATGAGAAGCTTTGGAAGAAAATGATATTTCATTGAAGTTGTACATCAGTTTATGTGGTATACTGCAAAGTGAAATGTGCTCTTTTGCATTTAAATGGGCAAGGAGATGAAAACATTAAATTGTGGTTCATTACAAACAAACATAAGACTGTCCATTTGTTATATTATCTTCCCCTTACTCAGCTGATGAGCAACCAAATCACTAATACAAGCTTGATACCATTTGATAGGTTTGTGCCTGTACCACACTTAGAGAAAGATGTTGATTTGCATCCTGCAGAGTAACTAATATTCTGTAGCTAATTGTGTGCACTGCCATGACAGAACATCTAAAGAAGGACATTACCACATACATCTCAGAGGGAATAGGAAAATACTTAATTTACAGACACCCATCTGTCTAGTCACAGCAGAATTACATACAAACACAATGCACAAATTACTATGTCCTTCAGGAGCCACTCTCCCATCACAAAAGCCTGGCTTTCTGCACAACTCGATTCGCATACCAGTTCATTGTGTTGCAAGACTCTGCACATTGTGTGTTTGATAACAGGCACAGAAATCCAAATTAGAGAATTAGAGGAGGGAAGATAAATGCAAAGTTTAATATCAACATAAGAAGAAACAATTTAGTTTTATTTTTTTCCCAGTACAGTATTTATGTGGCTGATATCTCCCAGTGGGACACTGTACTGTGAAAGTGAAAAATACTGCAGAGGTCTTGTCAAAATGCAGTTGAGCAAAGATGAATGTGCTGCTAGAGAACAGAAAATAAGTGTCTTTTCAAATTTAGATGACTCAGAGACTTTTAACAGCAATTAACTGTTGAGAATATTGATAATTTATAATCCATCAAAACATGAAAGTGAAGGAAAGTATTATCACACTGACTTCTCAGTGGCACACTCAATAATCAGATCTTTTTCTGGAGAGTCAGAGAAAGCACTCTAATGTATAAGCAAGGGACTCCACAGGGCATCCTTCCACCACACTGCAAATCACTGAGGTCCTGAAGCTAATGCTGACCAAGCTCCTGTGTCTGCACGAGGCAGCTCAGCATGGTGCACATGTTCTAACAAAAATGTAACATTACATCTAAAATAGAACATTTCTCAGCAGGAAAAGAGTTTGGATGTGACATCATATAAATTCAGTTGCATTGCTTTTAAATTACTTGGTTGTATGTTATACCCCCTGTCTCCAGAGCTGGTGTGAGATGTTGCCAGCTTCAGCATTTCTGCAGTGGCTACCATTATGCACTATATTTGTACAGTGCTGCCAATGCAAGATTAGATTAGGCTTGGAAAAATGACTTTATTGCACTTGATATAATCTGTATTCTGAGTAACTGCCCTACCATCAATTAAAAAAAAAGTTTCTTCTGTTCTATATGCTGACATGTTTGCTTTGGTGTATTTGCAAGTATAGATGTGTTTGTGGGAGGCATTTTCATGAGTCAGATCAATTCCTATCATCCTATATGGATTTCTGCTTCATGTAGTTTTAATCTACTCAGTGTCTTCTTCTGGCTGTTCAATCCAGACCAGATTTCCTCCATTTCTTTATAAAAAACAACTGCCATTTCATTCAAATATTATTACTCTCATTATGTTATTCAGTGAAATTAGCTTAACCAAAATATGCATAGACAGAAAATAAACCCCTCATTTTTGCTCCTATTTCCAAAATTTCCATGACTTTTAAGAACTCATTATAGAGATTCATCAGTACTAACTCAAATCTTGTGCCTATAACGTGAATCTTTTTGATGATCTTTGTTTAGAGAAAAAAGTTCTGCCCAATAAGGAAAACTTGTTTATTAAGTAAAACTAGAAGGCACTAACACAGACTTTGTTCTCCCATTCCCAGCAGAGAAACAGGGGGAAGAGTGTCAGAAAAGAAGAAGTTGTCCAAAGAAAACCTTTTATCTTTTAGTTGAATGAACCTTGAGACACTACTCTGCATGGCCACTAAGGAGATGGGGAATAGGAGATTTCCACATGACCCAAGTGAGGAAGACTCAAGAATCCGTGTCATGGAAAGCTGTTTTATGGATGTACATCTGAGTTTTTGGACAACCCAAAAGGGGAGAAGAGAAGACCCCTGAAAATAGGGGGGGGAGGGTAAAAATAGAAGGGGAGTGGTTCAAACAGCACTGGGAAGAAGGATGCACACATGGAGCTCCTCACCTCGGCGGTGGAACTCCAAATTAAGGAGAGGTGGGAATGGATGAGGGAGAGGTGGGAAATCAGGAGATGCTGCACTTCAGCAGGATAAAAACTGGTGAGTTGGAGGGGGTGACACATGAGGACGCCAACCATAAGGAATAGGGAAGGGGGATGGGAAAAAATGAATGCAAGGAATTCTAGCTGAGGGCTGTGAACTTGAAACTACTTATAAGAATTTATTATCCAAGTTAAAAAATGTGTGACACTCTAGAAACATTTTGTACAAAATGTTGCATAACTGGGCCACCAATATTTAATATTGCTCCAGCACCAGTCATTAGAAGTACCCATACAAAAAATAAATAATGAAAAAAGCCTCACAGACCAGTGAATATATTCTGCCCTAATTCAAAAGATTTTGGCAATTAAAGGAAGGATTTGTACAGGTTTTAAAAATGTAAGGGAGTATGCCCCTAATAATAGTGAAACATATGTGAGAGGTTCTTGTTTCAAGCACAGAATGTTTTATCTTAGATCATGCTACTTCGGCAACAAAACCAATTAGTGCCACAGCAGCAAGACTGGGATCATATATTTAAAAATAAAAGAAAAAAATTTACAAGGAGACTGGTCAGCCAAAACACAAAGAAAAACAAAACAAAAATTTATGAAGTTATAAAGGCTTTTGGACCAGAAACAGAGACACAGCTAATTGCTTAAATATATCACAGACACACTCTTTAATCTAGGCAAATGCGCTGTAATTCCTAACAACTCATATTCATTGGCAGTCTTTGTGTTCTTTCTCTGGCATACAAGCTCCAGCATTTCCGAGGCATATCAGCCAATTAGGAAGGGGTCAACTTTCCAGGTTATGTTAAATTTTGTTCAGATTTAAAAAAAAAAAAAAAAAAAAGCTACTGTGTCAACTAAAACTGTTGACAGGAAGGCATGCACTTAACCAGCATTCCTGTCTAAGGATAATTCAGCTGTGGCATGTTACAAGCTTATTTCTGTAGTAAATAGGAGCTCACATTCCCAGGGGAATACAAGGCTTGCAAGATATTTTTTGAGATAACAAATATTCCATACGTGGCATCTTGTCACTAATCTAACAGTTAAAGAACTGTAATTTTAAGCAGCAACCTAGAGTAAATGGTGATTTGTAGATTTTCATAAAATCCTGTATAAAACATAGGTCAAATTTCAGTAGGAAGGCAATTGCCTTAAATAATGTTGTGGTTTAACCCCAGCCAGCAACTAAACCCCATGCAGCCATCATGTCAGGATAGGAGAGAATTGGAAGGGTAAATTTGAGAAAACTCATGGGTTAAGATAAAAGACAGTTCAACAGGTATAGCAAAAGCCATGCTGAGAAACAAAGCAAACCAAGGAATTCATTCACCACTTCCAATGGGCAGGCAGTTGTTTGGCCATACCCAGGAAAGCCAGGCTCCATCACACGTTACAGATTATTAGGATGAGAGAAGGCTATCACTCCAAATGTCCCCCCTCTCCTCCTCCTTCCCCCAGCTTCATATGCTGAGCACGATGCCATATGGTAGGGAATATCCCTTGTGACACCTGGGCTCAGCTGTCTCAGCTGTGTCCCCTCCCATCTCCTTGCACACCCCCACCCTGCTCTGTGCTGGGGTGGGGTGAGAGGCAGAAAAGGCTTTGGCTCCGTGTAAGTGCTGCTCAGGAAAATACTAAGCTAAAATATACCTTTGTTATTAGCACTCTTTGGGTCACAAATCCAAAACATAGACCCATATCTGTCTTACTGTGATGAAATTTAATTCTACCCCAGCCAAAAGACAGCATAAAGAATGGACAAGACAAACAAGAGAAATGCTGTCAGTGATGTAACAGCTGTTTCTCATACTCACAGTTCTCTGCACCCAGTAGGCTGATAACTGGCAAAACTCACTTAAGTCAGTGGAAAAGAACTTCCAGCCATCATTTAATTAATCCCCTAGACCTGAATACAGAACTCCAATAATGCCCATGTAACTATTAGAAAAAGTGTTCCTTCCCATGGCAGGGAGATTGGTACTAGATGATCTTCAAGGTTCCTTTCAACCCTGGCTATTCCATGATTAAGAGCAATCCAGAATTTCACCTTAAGCCGGATGGTCCTAAAGAAAGAATTTGATGACATATTGAGTCTTTTTACAGCCACTAAAAATAGAAACAGTCACATTAGTGAGTAGAATGGAAAAAGCCAAAATATTTTAGGTTTGCAAAAGGACATGGCAGACATTAAGTAACAGCTCGCAGGAGATTTGAAGGAGCAGAAAGCTCTTACTGTTGCATTTCCATGTCCCTTCCTGCTGAGCCACCTCCTCTGTTGTTCTTCTGAGGCACAAGCTATGGAAGTTTAACTCTACGTATGAAATTCAAGTGTGTCTACCATTGCAACAGTGGTACAGCTGGATATCAGCTGTGCCTTCATTCACGCTCAGCAATGAATCCCCTGAGAAGCCCAGGACTTCCAAGACCAACCTTCTACACAGATGAGCTAATGGACTGGCTGGAGACAAGGGACTGACTTCAAGCTAAGCAACTGACTGATCTTTGAGCCACCTTCTGTCACAATTAATTATCCGACTGAGGAACTGCAGATACGTGAGCTCTCCAGGTGGGAATTTTAAAGGGAGGTAGAGATTCCCCCAGGCAGTTCCTTCAGTGCTTCATTCAATTTGTGAGCTTAAATGTCTTGATTAATGTCCTGAGATTAGTGTCCCACTCAGATCCTACTGGGGAATTAATCCAATCGTTAGTAGGTAAGCCACGTGAAGGCAGCCTGCAGAAACTTACTGCAGAAACAGAAATGTCCATGTAGGATAGTCTTCCACACATACTTTTGCAATGGTTGGAAGATGTTTCTATGTCATTTGAGACAGCTCCTGAAAATGCACCATGCATGCACTGGGGTTGCCAAGTAGCACCACATGCCAGTAGGAGAATGGTTTGGGGACTCTTGTCCAAGGTAACCATACCAAAGACTCTTGCAGTAAGGACTCTCATTTCCATCCAGACCAGTTCTTTTGGGTGATTTCATTCCAACCGCAAGTATTACGGGATGCCGAGGACCAAAGTTTGGTGGTTTTTCTTCAAAAAAGTAATCTGTCCATTATACATGCCACAATACTTAGCATCAAAGCAGAGTCATTCAGAGAAGGCTCTCACTAAAGTCTCAAAGACTTGAGGAGAGTGTTAACATAATTTCTCCCATTGCACACCCAAGAAGGATGTGTTGTAGTAAGGAGTCACAGCAAGAGGGGAACTGCGGAATGACTAACTGTTTCTCACCTTCCCATAGTTTGTGTTTCCACAGAATCCATAAAACTGTAAGATTATATATAGAAAGAGTAGGCAACATTGTATTTAAAATCCAGCTCAAATTTGGAAACTGAGAGCTTAGTAGTATTTGTTTAACAAGATTCAGCACAAAAGCTAGGAATTGGGAAACGGCAAATACTGCATGACATCTGCCAACAAATGTAATCTCCCTAATTCTGCTTTACTCTGTATTGTTAAAAACCCCCAAACCTTAAAATCCAATAAAGCTTTTGTTTTTAGTCCTTTTACTCTCATTGTTAATTTCCATCTACATTTTCACAGGAGCCATCAGGCATGTGTTTCCAAAAAAATTAAGTCTGAACAACTGAATTACATAATAAAGTCCCTGTCAGTAACATCAAATTTGGAAATGACACTGTTAATAGCACACCGTGTCAGTTAATAAACTTCAGTGTATGCAAGGTAATCTCGCCCTATTTAAGTATATGCATGTCAAAGGGAAAAGTTAAGGGACTCTCTTATTTTTTTAAATTTTACATTATCACAAAGACCACATTTAAATCACAGAGATCTGTTGTGTCTTATTATCAAACCTATATTTTAGGAAGAACTATAAAGATCAGATTCACAGATGTATATAGTTCTTAAACGAGAACTGAAGTGTTGAGTAAACTTCCAACAAGGCATACCAGTGAACTCTGGAACTCTGGAAACCAACAGACCTCTTTTATGCAACTGCTTAAAATATGCAGCTTTGCTTTTTTTGATTATTAAATTTTACCTAACATAATATTCTTATTTACAGCTTTTCTGGAACTACCAACAGTCAAGGATGCTTCAATCTGATGAGACATAAATAGAGGAGAAAGATATAATAGAGGTCTATTAAATTCTCAGCAGTTTGAAGAAGGTGCATACAGACTGTTCATTCTCTTTTCTGATACAGAGAATAAGGGAATGACTTACAACCGAAACAACCAACCACCAAAAACCCAACCCCACAAAAAGCAAGGAAGGTAAACAAACGTAACTTGCATAAGAAAGTACTTGTAAATTTTTACAATGTTTCAAAATTGACAGGAAAAATTGATGGACAGAAAGCTTGGTTTGGAATCATTAAACCAAAACTACCATCATGGCCCAGGAAGCCCTGTAAAAATTTCTGTGCAATGTTGATTTCAGCTTAGACTCTTCCTTGGGTTGTCAACACCCTATTACTAATAAATTTTATTCAAGTTATGAATTGGCTGAATATTGGGTCTAATCTGATATGCACCTGAATATGTTCTTACGTTACTGTCTTGTGCTTTGAAATCTCCTGGGGTTTTCTATTTTTTAAAAATTATCTTTTCCTAATGCATATAAAGACAAAATAAAAATATGGATGTTTCCAATTCCAGAACTCACATGTGAAAATATCATAGAGATAATGGGTACATCCTATAGCTAAAAAGATACCCTTTACTGAAATAAAAAAGAGTCTCAAGCATTGGATGTCATATTTTAAAATATTTTTCTCCAATAGCTGTTGCATCAGCAGCAGCTTCTCTCCTCTTTGGTCACTGAACAAGAAGCCTTTTCCTGAAAAATACTTTACTGAAAATTATAGAAATACAGTAACATTCAAACAAAAGAGGGTTTACTTTTGAGAGCTTCTCTGTAGCTTAAGTAAGCACTGTTAAATTCCTATGCAAGGTACAACAGAGACTCATATCAGTAAAACTGAAGATACTAATTTGATATCAGAAAAACCTGTATATTGTATTTTTAGCAGAGGACTCATCGATCTACTGATTTCTTCTTCCTACATATGATACATTCACCTTTTAAAAAGAAGCACTGATATTATATGATCCATTAAGTAGTTTTCCTTTTTGTCCTTGCCCTGTTTTTTGATTTGGGTTACTTTCTCATTTCCACTTTTTGATTACTTCTCTCCCATATTAAAACCAGCTTTTAAATGAAACATCAGTTTACCCTGCAATATCACTCTGAGTACAGCACTTGGATTTGTACTTCCCAAACATCCTGACACCTTTACAGGGTTCTTTAAAGAATAAACTTTGAATAACATTGCATTCAAGGTAGTGATGTCTAGGAAGGAGAAAGATTTATGTATACTCATTAGAGTACTTCTTCCAGATGTATTTTATGAAAAACCCCCAAACCACAACTGCAATAGATTAATAATGATAATAATAATAATAATAATAATAATAATAATAGTAGTAGTAGTAGTAGTAGTAGTAGTAGTAGTAATAGTAATTCTATTTATTTATGGAAGTAATGTGGATAGGGAGCAGTGACCTGCAAAGAGATACATTAAACACTGCAAATTTGCAAAACTCTGCACAGGAAGAGTGTTTTTGCGGAGCCAGGCCATGAAAGAATGTTTCAGTAAGGAATTAAGCTACACATTTACTCCCATTTGTTAACATGCACTAGCCATAACAGTGCAATTACATTTCATTGTTGCCTTTACGTATTTATTAGTGTGTTGAAGGCAAAGTATTTACAAAACGTTTACATACGCATTGTATTAAAAAAAAAAAAAAAGGCAGGAAAGCCTTCAATTTTCCATGTCAATTGAGACTGGTACTGGAGATGCTGAGCCTTTGCACAATTTCTCATCTATGACCTTCGGACAAGGTAATCAAAAGCTACACAATTCATTTCTGCACCTATAACCATCCTTGTGGCCCCTCTAGGAAGTTGATTCCACGTACTGGTCTCAACATGATTATTTTATTGACATTGCTCTGCTGAAAGACTTTTGCAAATACCATCCAATTTTCCAGCTCTTTCTGAAAGATCAAAAGATGCACCTTGCATAGTAGACAGGAATTTACACTGATGAGTGCCTATTGTCTTGAATACAAATGCTGCTCACAGTGTTTGCCCAAAGCTAAATGTGTATGACTGTAATAACTAACAGTTAGACCCTGAAAGCAGACTTGTATTGGAGACAAAAATATGTTTGTGCTGGAGAATAGCTTTTGCTTGAACAACCCTCAGGCTAAGATCCTCAGGGTCTCCTAATTAGGGAGGATGGCACTGAGCTTGAAACCAGTAATTCCAAAAAAAAAGCAGCTGGAAAGGGCATGCAGCTTCTGGTTGGAGGCAGTAACAAGTGGGCTAGGCTACTGCTCCTCTGGTAATAGATCCTGCAGCTTGAGATCCATTTCTGGCAGAGATCTGCAGGTAGCAAACCACCCCAGTCCATGGGTTCATTCATGTAGTGGGAGGCAAGTTAATGGACTTCACAACCTGAACACACCTGGCCAGGACACAAACCTACAGTTCTCGGATTTTTTTTTTCAAGTACAGAAATAAATTCATATTGTGCTAAAGCACCCAGACAGTGTCCCTTTCTCAATCACCCTATTGTATAGCCTTCATTATTTTAGCTTTCCACATGAGACAGGTTGCTGCTCTTTCAGCAAAAAGTCACATAGAGAGGTCAGCAATAAAGCTAATTTTATCATGCTACTCACTTGAAAAATATGTTTAAAATATGTAAAATTAATTCAGAGTATTTCTTCAAAATTCTGCTAAGGAATAAATTATTTTCAAGTATCTCTCATAATCACTCATTTTTTGATCATAAAAAGATGGAATCACTTTAAAATTACTCAAGAAGAAAAGTTGCAGGAACTCAACTACCTTATGTTCACTAAATCATGAGTACATAAAGAAAAAAAATATCAGTTACTTAAAAAAAAACCCCAAAACCAACAAAAACCCGAAATTGTATTACTATCTCTGAGCTGTATAACACATATAGTTGAGGGGATTAATTTTATCCTATTGGATGATACCAAGAACAAAAGGGTGAAAAACAAATTCCAACAGGATATGACTAGCAAGCAAGATACTTGATTATTTCAAGGGGCAATGCAAAGCATGTCCTTCATGAATAACTTACTGACAGTATAATCTTCTTCACAAGGTATGCACAGAGTATTAAACAAGCTCTCATGTAGAAATGTATCTTCACGTTGATTTTAAGATTGTGTTATTTATGTCAGATTAGAAAGGAGCAATACTGGAAATAACATTCAAGCACATGTCCAACAGTGAGCCTGAAGTGATTCACACAGCACCAAAATATGAAAATAATTTGTGGCACCATAACGTTTTGAGGCAGCTTTGGAGGTTTGCTTATCTTCATGTCTGATGTAAATACTTTTACGCCAGTACTTTTGATTTTGAAACACCAAGTAAGGATGCAATAAAGCAATTCCAAGAAATATATGTACTTTAAATATTCCGATACTCTGAATATATGCAGATACTGTAAAACTAGACTTTTCTTTCAGCACATTCAGAGCAGACTAAAAAAACTTTTTCTATTCTTGTTACTAAACCATGCAATGCATTGCAGAACTATTTTACTTTTCATTTTAAGTTCTAATTAATTCTACTTAAACGTTTATATTTATCAGCCCAGGAAAAAAAAACAAAACATACAAGACAGTATGAATAAAGTACTTTTTTAATTGGTATTCTTTCATGGCACTAGGGAAAAAAAGTTAAAGTACTTACAAGCTCCTGAATATGCAGAAATCAAATAACCACTCAGTCTTCTTGATGGAAACTACAACTCGAATTAGTTATCTCAGAAGACAATTTCACTGCCTTGTCTCCTGACTCATATCTATATTTTCCTTATTTTTCAGATCATTGATTTTAATAGTACTTGATAGTTTTTACAACTGCAAGACAAATTAATTTGGCTTGTCTAGATCCATTTGCCGTGTTTTAAATGCTTCACCCGTGTATGACCATATATTTAAGCCACATCTTACAATTTCAAACAGAAACAATAAGGTGGCAGACAATTTTCCAAAACCTCATCTTCTGTTTTAAGATGGAGATATAAAAATATAAGCAATACCTAGCACTTCCACACCTGGGTGACTCTTAAATAATGTGATATTACACTTTTCAGAAAATCTGCAGCAGCAACTGAACTCACCACTTAGAAGACTTTTTTGTATTGAAAAGCTAACTTTCATTAATGAAAGAAACAGAAAACTGCTTATGATAGCTGTGATTACAGTGTAGTAGAGTAGAGAGAGCCTGAGAATTCAGCACCCTTCAAAACCAAAGCAGTCTTTCAGCGGGTTAAAAATTAGGGCTCAGTCTTGCAAGGGGAATGTTTGCAGGTGGAAAGTGCTGAAATGGCTGAAGCAGGGACAATCCTGGCTCTGTACACTCCTCTCATGGCTAGGATGTTACACAGGGAACTGCAAAAGGGACACCTTCCTACCGCACTGGTGCTCACAGTCCTGTGCATTTTCTAAGTGAAAAGTAACAGCTCTTTACGCTAGTAAAGCTGAGTGTTAGGTATGGCAGTAAAGGAGAGAATAAAGAACATTTTTAGTCATCCTGCAAAGTATCCGTGAAGATGAGCCAGGGGCCTTTATACCCTCCTACAAGCCACCATTTTGGCTCCTGCAGGTTATAAAATAATGCAAAAAGGTGATAAGCAAAACAAAATCGCCCAGAATTCCAGTTTCAGATAATTCTGCAGAACTGGAAGGTTGCCTGCCTTGAGGAAACAACTTGTATGTGTGGTAAGAATCTTCACTGGTTTTGTCAGGTTCTCTGCTGCCTATTATGAGTTTCCTAGTGATTTCAGGATTTCATCAAATTGTAGGTTAGCAGATTTACAGATTCTGTCTATACCAAGTAAATAACTGCTTTACGTAACTCAAAAGCCCTCCAAGCAAACAGGCTATAACTGCCATGGTGTTAATAAAACAGCTAGTTATAAATCAAGAGTATTTGTGAATTAAATACAACCAAATGTTATCAACTTGCTTGAACTAATTTTAAGAGTTGTCTGGCAGCTAACATAAACACACCCTACAACAGGCTGAACACTGAAAGTGATTCAGTATCTCCAAGGAATGACCTTAAGAGACATGGAAATAAATGGGTCTAAATACCACTTTTCTTGTATGTACAAACATTTACTAGAGGCTCTTCAAATAACTTATACACATGGCAAAAATGATCCATCCTTTGTTTGCGACAGCTTCAGGAATCATTTTGGAATGCCTGCTACATTGCAGCTCTGATTTTTATTTCTGCTATTGTCAATGTATTTTTCCAGCTACATAGCTTGTTTTGCATTCAAGTGAGTGAAAAAATTTGGCTGTCCTATTTTTCATGATCACTTAAAGATCTTTAATCCCTATATATTTTCTTAGTCCCACTATATGCACTTTCTCCTTACTCCAACTCTTACTATTTATCAAAAATAAAGATTCCTACACTGAAATTACAAAATGAGGATTTTGGTTTCTTTAAGAACTAATGAACCCCATGGAATTTCAAGATTTTTGTGTCCTACTACATTTGTGTCTCTCATTTTGATTTGCAATAACACATTAAAGCTGGCTCTTGCTGGGAGAAAAGAATTTTTCAAACAGACGTTTCAACATGATGTTTCCCTGCATCAGCTTACTTAGGCCAAATGTTTTACACATAGATACAGCTCAGCTAAAGTCTTATTTCACAACCAAATTAGCATTTATAGGAATTCAAACCAAACCAAACCAAATCAAAGCGGACTTCTGACTCCATTAGCCATATTACTTCCTTGAAGTAGTGGGAACAAATTCAAAGTTAGAAGTGTATAGCTTCAAAAACATTTCGTAATCAGTTTGACCAGATTTATCAATACCAAAGTGAATGTCTAACTTCACTCAAGAACAGGCCTATCTGCTATCAATGCCATGGATTAGTGCTCTTTCTGTCACATCTTGCTCAAAAGGGATTGAACGGTTTTATGGACTCAGCTTTTTAAAATGTAGCTCACTGAAACACTCAAAAGGCAGAAGGTCCTAAGCAATCCTTAAGATATTATGCTAGACCATCAGTATATCCTGACTTAGGGAGCATTGGATACATATTTGTTATGATTAAGCACAGATGGCCCAGCAGAGTTCCAAAAGCATAAACCACTCTTCACCTCTCCAAGTGGTGATTTACCATATAATACTTTCAATAAACTACAACAAACTCCCCTCACCCCCCCCAAAAAAAAAAAAAAAAAAAAGAGATCACCAAAATAAGGTAGAAGGAAGAGTTTGTTGTTACATGATATTCAAGCACCATGTGCTCAGAAAGCACATTAGATGCTTCATACAGTAGAATGTTCGGCAGTAGAACAAACTAGAAAACTAGCTGGTTGAAGAAAAAGTAAGAAGCTTGTTTTTGGAGAAAACACTCAAAAAGTCACTCCTGAGAAATGACTCAGCTTGAGTTTTAACAGATTTTTAAAAAAGAAAACTAACTAACTAAACTAAAGCTACTTAAAACAACACACTCAAAATCTCTACTTTAAAAAAAAAAAAAAAAAAGGATATTCATGCTATTTCCAGACAGGAGCGGTATGATGTGTCATATCATTCAGCTGTTTAGGGGTTTTATTATAAGACCTGAGATTTGAGGAACAGGTTTTAAAGTCAGACCCTAAAATATTGATTCTCAGATCATATCCTTGAAATCTGACAGGTATTTAGCTGTGTAACCACAGTTATTAAAGTCCAAAGCTACACAGACATAAAAAAAAAGAACATGACATAATCTTTTCCATAAGAACTATCTCTTACTTTCTCATCTTTCACAAAACAAAGCCACAATACCCTTATCTTTTCTCACCCTTTGAAATCTTGTTTCTCCTGCCTTTTTAGGACATGACAAATCATAATAAGTGAAAAACAACACTACATTATACAAGGAAATCATGCGAAGACAAATAGACTGAGTCAACATCTTTAAAAGAAAGTTTTCTGCTGCAAGGAGAAGTTATGGAGGACCACAAGTGAAACATATGTCAGATTCTACCTGTAGCAATCATTTACATAGAAAATGACTGGCTACGTCAAGCTATGCCAATCATTAAATTTACTGAAACGTGAAATGCAATGCTGTCTAAATCACAGAAGAAATAAATTTAAGCAATATTAATAAAAAAACTAAAAACAAACCCCCGAGACTATAAATTGCTGGAGCCTGGGCAGTACACCAACATCACTCTGTGTTCCTTAGAACTTCTACTTTTCCTTCAGCATCTGACAGTGGAGGCTCTCAGATGTACAGTATTATAGTAAAATGTCTCTTCAGGTTGATCCAGTGCTATCACTCATATATTCTTATTGCCAACAGAGTTGTTGCTGTTATTTAATATAATTATTATTATTATTATTATTAACAGTAGTAGTAGTAATAGTAGTAGCAGTAGTAGTGTACTTAATAGCCTTTTGAATTCTGGAGCTATAATATTTATATGACGGAAACTAAGACTTGCAGAAGTTATTTTCCAGTCCTCCTCACAGCATTTGAAGTGAGAAAAACACAGATATGGTAACTTCTTTAGGCAGAGCCTAACTATCCAAATGCTTGGTCATTTCAGTTTGATAAAAACCACAACAGAAACAAGTCATAATCAACCATCTACATTCACTGATGCCTGCATCTTAAATATTTTCTTACAGTTATCTCTGAGTTCATATTTTTTCTCTAATTACACTTAGCGTCTGTAGTGTCTCTACTTCGCCATAACTTCTGTCCTTATATTCCATAGACACAACTTTCTCAGAAAGATTCTTTACGGTTTTTCTTAGCCAAAAGCAAAATCAATGCTTAATTTTCACTCTCCTAAGTTTCTGGCACAATTTTTTTTCTTGAAATACCGTCATGTTGCAGCTTTTGGGATCATTCCTTTCAGCTTTTATTCCTACTTCTCTAATTTTGCTTTACCATAACACCAATGCATTTCAAGAAGATCTTAACTACTGGCTTAAGATAATAATGGCTCAAGAGAGAACTCTAATTTTACTTTCTGGCCTGCACCCCTCAGATTCAGACCCTATTCCTTCACTGGTGCAACATCTTATTCTTCATCCCTTATAAGTGCTGTTTCACCTGCTTATCCACCTCTCCATAATAACTCTTTTCACTGTAAAAAACAAAAATTTATTAAAATAATTACATGCACTTTACACTAGGGAAGGAAGAGTTTGAACAGTCCATTTTCATGTATCTCAAAGCTCCTTCCACAAAAGTCCTAAAGTCCATATATCAATTTGATAGAAGGGCAAGATGCAGCAAAAATGGTCATGAAGCAGATTTTTTTTTTTTTAGCTTTAGTAATCAATCCATAAAATCCTAAAATACTGTAGAGGGGAAGGGTCCCTGTGAAAAATCTCAAAAAGACATACAACATAAAATCTATCACTCCCATTACAGGCAATCAGAATGTTTATAGTCTTCCTTTAAGTACAAATTCGTTCCTCTACTTAGAGCATAAAGTGAAAAGTACAGCTAGAAAGCACTACTGAAATATGATTGACTGGCTTCCTAAAGTATGCAATTTACAAACTTGGGCACCTGATGGTATTCATGAGAATTTAAAGTAACTTTAAGAATTTAGTGAACTTTTTCCCCTTCAGAACACCAGAAGTTTTCCTTTCTTGCTCTCTTCATGTATAAATATGAAGCAATCATATTTCCGACTAGTTCTAGGTTAGCTCAATAATTTTACAGCTTTCCTGGCATAGTAAAAACCAAAGAGTATCTTCCAAAACTTGTAGTCAGGCATGATCTTTGACTGCAATCCCCACAGGTAATAACTAAATTGTCCGCAGCAAACCCAAATTAAAATCTCATCTGCTACTTAGGAATGAGTATATTATAGTACTTTTTTACAAAAACATAGTTAAATTTATAATCAAACTTTTCAAATAGTATAAACATCCATGAGATGACCTACTCAACACCTGGCCTATGGATACCTGATGAGATACACTCATACCAAAGGGGAAAAAGAGCTCTAGCACAGGAGCTAGGTGTGGCTCATTGACAGAGCTTTAAACTAGCTTGGAAGAGGGAAAGGAACAAAACCAGGCTCACCAGTGCTCGAGCGATGCGACGATGTGCCAAACAAGCCCTAATGGGATCCCTCAATCTGCTCCATGAAGTGTGCCCTAGGGCTGCACAGTGCACTACAAGGATCCTCATATTTTACCTGACTGGCTGAGAAAAAGGCAAAAAGGCAAGCAGGGACAGTAGAAGCAAAAGATGCTGTAATCTCTTACATTTTCCAGCTGAATCTTACTGTATTTAATGCTGTCACTCAGCATTACTTTCCCTCATCTGTCTTGCTGAGACAACTCTAGTCTCTTCTTCACTCCGTTACTACTTAAATTAAACTATGGCTTTATTTCATGTCTAAACATTTGTAACACCTTAAGACTGAATTATGGCCATTCACATCAGCAGTATGAAAACTGAAACACATTGTGCTAACACACATTTAAGTGTTACAAATCTTAGAGCTATCTCTTAGATTTTAGATTCATTACTGGGTTATGGGATTCAGAATGGTATATTTAGGAAAAAAAAAAAGGTAGAGATTGAAAAGGATATAAACTGCTTGTCCTCTCAATAACTGGATAGCTACCACTGTGTCTAGGAGCCATCATGATTCAGCAAGGACTGCACACATTATTTCCCATACATGTTTGCATCAATTGCATTCTTAGTACATAGACTCAGCAATGACGTAAGTGGACATAGAAGACATTAAGTCTTTCGGATGGAGACTCTTCTCAGCAGGCCACCAGGCAGGAGGGCAGTGCAGAAGTCCACCTCATTTTACTCAGAGGGGACCAGCAAACACAGGAATTGATACCTGACTCATTTTTGCTCCCTTAAGGAAATGTCTGTTTCAGTTGGAGAAAGATTAAAACTAGGTCCTAACAAAATAACTTAATAAGGAAAAAGGAACTAAAGGAGAACAGGTAAATCTATCCAGATGCCTAGTGATATTCAAGAAAGATTAGCTATAAAGTTAACACTTTTGCTAGTTCTCTCTCAAAGTGAACCTGAATGGCATGTAAAAAGTATAATCCTCTATGTAATGCACACAGACATAGAGACATCTTTCAGTTTTAATGCTGCTATCAAAAAACAAAGTTTCTTTCGCTTACTGATCAGTTTTTAGAAACATTTACAACATGCAAAATAGACAGCATGGGCACCAACTTTTTAAAACATTTTTAATTTACACAGATTTGAGCTAGGTGTGCTTGCCAGGATTTTTCATCCAGGACTGCTTAGCAGATCCATAAGTGGGTATTGTGACATGTTAACAAATGCCTTATCTCTTCCACACAATTTCAGAATATCCAAAGTACAACAAACAAGTCTCTCCTTGGCAAACACCTAGATCAGCTTCAGAGCTTCCAACAACAGTTTGAGGGATGAAGATGTATCTTTCAGTGACTATAAAACAGAGCTTTACACTGGAGAATCCAAAGCAGTCCAAGGAGCTGGTATTGGACCTCTTTCTTAACAGATGGATAAAGATCTGCTCACTGAATTTCTATAATCATGGGTTTAATGATCATAGAATCATACAATCATAGAATGGTTTGGGCTGGAAGGGGCCTTAAAGATCATCTAGTTCCAATGCCCTGACAGAGGCAGTCACCTCCCACCAGACCTGGTAATCTAAAGTCCCATCCAAGTGGACAATTTATTTTGTGCTTGAAATAAAATTATATATGTGTCTGTATGTTTAGTGAACTGAGTATTGTGAATTCATTTCCACAACTCCCCCCAAAAAATATAACAATTCATCTCCCAACGCAAAAAAAAGCACAACCTTCTAATATTTTATATATGAGACACAATTAAATCATTAGTTAACATATTTGTAAGCAGCTCTCTATGTGATCTCTGAATTTTTATGTAAAATTGCTTACCCGTGCTGTAAGAAGTCTGCAGAAATTTACAGTTTTTAGCAGCAGCAGCATAAGCAAGCCACCAATGACTGTCAATAACACTTCATCAACATTTATATATTACTAATGCAATATTTCATCAATGCAAAATGATATAATTGCTTCAGATAGCTGACCTTGAAAACACTAGATGTGAATTCCTGATTTTAGACAGCAATTTCAGAAGCCTTGCAGTTGCACAGTTCCACCAAGGATCATTTCTAGCATGATCATTGCTCATGATTGTATTCTTATTATTAAACAAATACATATACCATCAGAGCTAAACAGAGACTACAGCAAGGGCTTGAGATCCACAAGCTACAGATTTTGAGTCAGCCATGAAACACACTCCCTAAATGAAAATGAGCAGAGATTTTGGAACTTATCACTGCAACCCCATTCCTAAATGCACTGCAGTAGGACAGCATGCTTTTTAACAGCACTAAATTCAACCTATCAGTGCAAGGCTGGACCTTAAACTTCTCCCTGAAACCTGTTCTGAAAGCCTGGACACTAATCTGTGAGTAAAATGGCTTTATATTTCCACTCAATATCTCCAGATGAAGAGAGAGGATCAGAATTTTTTTTTATCCAGGCAAAGTTTGCACGGGGCAGCAAGAATTCAGAGGACAATTGAAAGAGAAACTACATTTATAAAGTTTCAAAAAGTGTCAAGTATTTGAAAGCACAGGCCTTTATTATAAAAACCTACCACATCTTTTCCATGTGTCATCACAGACTATACAGTTTATAGACCCTAATTCAACTCTCCACAGTAAAAGCTTCCTTCAAAATTGGATTCAAAGCCTAAAAATTAACGTCAGCATTTTTGAGAGACTCAGCTTTCACACAGGCAGATTCTGTGAAACTGGAAGTCAAAACAGGAAACTGAATTTCAGACACAATCCTGAGATACCAATTAATACACATTTTTATGAACAGGCTCCAAAATATATCCTCTTCCTTCCTAGCAGACTTCAGCATTACCTTGGTTACACACATTAAATTGTGCATATATTTTCCTTTATTGCACTATTAAATTATTTCTCCAAACAATACTAAACAACTGAAGCAGGAAAATAAATGTATATTGTTTCAGCTATCTGCTTCCAAACCATAGGATTTTTTGCATATCCCTCTGTTTAGGCAGCTACATTGCTTACAGATTAATGCATAAAGTATCAAAAACCACAGACTGACCACAAAGTACTTGAAACTACAATGGGCTTTTTTTTTGTTTGCTTTTTTCCTTAATGAAGTTTCACCTGCAGGCAGTCAAAAGCAATCTAAGAAATATTTCTTAAGCAATTAGCACAACAGACTTCAACAAAGGGACTCAGTCCAGTTCTCAGAAGACAGAGCTCCTATATTTGTCTGTGTTCCCCACACTTTTGAGACTGTTATTTGATCTGGATTCAAACTCACCAGCAGCTTTCTTTTTCTTGGGCCACCCTCTGATTTCATTTTGCAGCCAGCAAGTTGATTTCATTTCTTCAGCTATTCAGAAAGATCGTATGAGATCTACTTGAACAAAAGGAATCTGATGATAATTTTACAAACAGAATGCAAATGCTAATACAACATCCCTGCTGTTCTAGAAGGCTTTAATATATTGGTGCAGGAAGATAAGGGGAGAAATGTTCCAGAGATATTATGCAAACTCAACGAAAAACCTAAGAAAAGTCTCCATTGTAAATATCTTCACTGATATTAACACCCATTTGCTGTTCCTTTACAGCAGATGCAAACTTCAGTGAAAATGCTTCTGTTTAGCATTGAGAATCTTCTACAAAAATTAAAATCTTTTCAAAGTAAGTGTAAATGTTTAGAAGTCCAGAACTTATAACAAGCTAAACTCCAAAACTTCAGAGTATGGATAAACATATTTTGGAACAGAAGTACAATTACGTGATTATGAACAAGAAGATTTCTGCTTTCAAACTGTTTTATGGTACATTTCATAAAAACGCCTTCTGCATTTTTTTTAAAATAGTCATGAAGTCCAGATGACAAAAGCATTAGTCTCATCCCCAATGTATGCAAACTTTTTTGAGCATACAAACCTTCTACGTTCTATCTGCTTGATGAACCCATAGGCACTATTTTTTATCATTTGGTTTGGGCCATTTCTCATTTACTCATTTAAAATAAGGTATCTCAGACAAAAAGTTTATTTATAAACTAGCATTTTATTTCCAAAAAACAAATCAGCTTGGCATTTTGGAAAGTGTCTTTCAAACCCTGCCTATAAAGAATGATAAATTAAATCATGTGTTCCCAAATTTTTTCTCACAAGCTGCAAAAAGTCTAGCGAGTTAAAACTTCTGATATCTCCATGATATCAGGAGTGTAACTACTTGCTCTTGCATAAAATTCTAAAAATTAACACAACTGTGCTAAATCCCACAGGTCAGGGAAACAGGAAACCTTTGGCCTACAAAATAACAAACACTTTACGAAGAAGAACGTTGTTATTATGCAGTGACAGCACTCAATTTAACTTGGTCTCCCGATCTAGAGGGCAGTACATTCAATGATCATTGGTATTTCACAGACATGGAAAGGGAAAATGAAGAACAGATTCTTGAAAAACCTTTATCCTATTTTGCGGTATAATTAGAATGCATGAAATTTCAGAGTTGTCTGAAACATTATTTCAAGAACTTAGTGATTTGGAAGTGTTTTAAATTAAGTGGGAGTTTCCTGCATGTTTCCCTTTTGATTGCTCCCTCCTCTCATTTTCCCCATGTCTCAACTAATACAGTGCTTGTATTGAGATTTACTGTAGCATGAGCCTGATTTTGATGCAAAATCCTGCCTCTCCAGGATATAGAGGAGGACTGTTTTTCAGAGCACTGTAGGGCACTGCTCTGTCTTCCTTTTGATTCCGTGAGATTTTTCAAGTAAAAAAGAAGACAATCCCCCCTTTGTGAGGTTCTGTATTTCCTTATATTTTTGCTTTTTCCTTACTCTGAAACCATATTTGTAGATCTGCGTATCTTGAGAAAAGTAGCAAGAAATATGGATTCGAACTCACAGCTGGCGTAAGCAAGTTGTTAATTAATTTCTTTTCTTCCTTTGTAGTCAGTGGAGTATTACAACCATTCCTTAGAAAATAAAGAGAAACAATTACATTTAAAGAGTAACTTTCCCCCACTCTGCTGTTGCAGAAAGGCTACAGCTTAAATTTATATTGGAAAAAGGAATGAAAAAGTAACACTCAAGGACAGATCCTGACTTTATTTCAAGGCAGGTATTTTTTGTTGCTTCTGGACTTCATGAAAATAGAAGATTCTATTTGAGCCTAATAACTGTTCCAGCTCCTATCAAGAGATGTTATGAAACTGCTAATTATTTCATGAAAACAAACTGAAATTAGAATGTCCAGACAACTAACTGCACCTTCCTTCGCCTTCAAATCCAACTTTATTTTGTTAAGGAAAGTTCCCCATACAACCATTCACGGGCTCCCTGGCAGTCACGCTCCCAAGGTCGGACTTCCACTGCTGAGACCAAAGCTCCTTCCCAGCAGGCAGCTCCAGTGACGTGATGGAGCCCTGCTTGGCTCCCCACTCACCTCACTCAAGTCAGACCAGACGTCCCATGGCAGTCTCAGGTGTCTTGTTCCATCAAGCCATTTGTTCATGGTGGAACAACACAGAAACAGCCCAAGCTGGGGCCTCAAAGGACCTCTGGACTTTTATGGCTTCACAGTCCAGGTGTGCAAAACTCTTCCTGAGACTCTGGCTGCTGCTGTGTCACTCGGTGTCCATTCATCTGACTGTCGTCACCCACCCCCACATCCTTTGTTACCCCAAAGGCTGGCAGGTCATGGCCTCTTTCCTTTGGCTCCCACCTGTAGCTTGCACTGGAGCTAGAAAACTGAGCTATGTGCCACAAATGGATTCCTCAACAACTTTTTAATCTAGAAAGTCTGAAGAAGCTCCTGACGGGGCAGAAGATAAAAACAAGCACAAAATAAACAAAATTACTTATTTTTGCCAAGCTTACTGAAAAGTAAAATCCTAACCATAAGACTTAGAAGCCAAACCACTACTAGTTCTATGACACTCAAAAAACAACAGGTATCATGCACTGGGTCTACCCAAAGAGCACCCAGAAAAAGAGGCAACAAAAGAAGTACAGTACAGCTTTGTGCCATGAGGGTTGAACGGGGTTACCTTGTGATAAATTATGGTTGCAATAAGAATAAAGCAGGAAGGAAGGTGCCTATAGCAGCACACACCAGCTCATACTCTTCTTCAGTATTTCTTTTTGCCTCTAACTGCCTGTCAAAGCTTTACAAAAATGGAAGGCAGATGGGCAAAGTCTGCTTGACCATTTGTGTAATTCGGAAGATTCCGCAGCACAAAGAATGCACATGTATTATAACCCCAACTGCTGAAATCACAAAAAGCCTACATTTCATTTTTCTCCAGTTAACAATTTTTTTAGGGTTGATCTTTTCCTTTTCAGAATACAGAGCAATGCAACGAGCCTTCTCTTGAATTTCTTTATGTGACCATTCACCTTACACCAAACCTCTATAAATATCGTGCACCTTCATTTGTCCTGTTTCATGTATGCTATTATCTGTATGCATTTTGTGCAGCTGCAAGTACATACAGGACTATAAATGCCTGTATAATGTCAGCACGTCAGGCCTTTACGAGACGTTTGTCACTCCATCACATTTGATATATGTGGGCCGTCACTATAATAGCAAAGTCTTGTACATTGCATAGAACAACTTGTGACTACTGAGCACAAGGCTGGGCTGCACAATGCGGCCCTTAATGTTTGCATCTGCTCTGTATTTTAATGCACCTGAAATTATGATGAATTTAAGCACAAACACAGGAACTCCCACTTTTCACCAGTGTGCTCATACCTGGCTGCTGTGAGTGAGAGACCTTCCGTGTCCTCCTGAACTAACAGACTGGTTTGTCAGATAAAATAATCAACATATGTCTTGATAGAAATCAAACTAATGTTAACACACTACACACCCCAAAAAGATTAATCTTTGCAAGGAAAGAGCGTTGACAACATTTGTCAGTTTAAACACTTCCTGGCAATAGCTCAGCTTGTTAACAGGCAATGAAAGACTGCTCTATTAAGCTCAGGGTGATGCTAAAATGGTCTCATATAAGACGATAGCAATTTTCCTTACCACCAAGTGAGGCTGCCTGTTGAGAAAGGCCATGGCACGCTGCAGGTCTTTGCTATTCATAGGTATTGATTGTAATGAGGAAGACATTTTATTGCTATCAAACATTATTGTGAATTACACGAATAGCTATGTTTTTATTAAGAGCTGAGAGTCATATAAAAATTACTTAGACTGCTGCTTAATTTAATGGCATTTCCTTTTAATTTTAACTGAAGCAGTGTACCATTCACATAATAAAATAGATTATATAATCCTTTGGTTTTAATTTAAACTCAGACTTCGAAAGGGAGAGGGTTTAATAAATGCTACCACTTAGAATCTACCAAACTATCACTTCCATTAATAAGATATTTTTCCTGATCAGAGCTAGATTACTTTTTGGAGCTTGAGTGAAATTCTGAGTTCCTGGAAGTCACGCAAGTGTTTGTGAACCTAGCCTCAGTATATATTGCAAGAAAAACCTATTGAGGCATGAAGGAATAAAAAAGAACAACAAAGAAGAGTGTCCAATAACAGAGAGGGAAATGTAAACCTGGTTAGTGTCCAAAGGTGAAGAGAGAAGCAGCTTTTTGAACTCATTCTGTATTTTGTAGGCTTCAGACACCACACTGCAGAGTAGTATTTCTTATCTGGGTATCAGTGTTGTCAGTCTAACATAAACCTCTGCTGGAGGCATGTTTTCAACTCTGCA
This sequence comes from Petroica traversi, assembly GCA_025920805.1. NCBI lineage: Eukaryota > Metazoa > Chordata > Aves > Passeriformes > Petroicidae > Petroica > Petroica traversi. The sequence goes on from JAHLSL010000014.1 coordinate 14,125,742, forward strand.
GTTTAAATATCCTGCCAGCCAAACTCAGGACATAAGATGTGTTTTACTGTATTTCATAAGGCGGTTGTATGTATCTAAATAATCCCCTCTGCTAGAGGTGGGGGATCTCCGATGAAAGCAAACCTCTCAAAGAGGTTCTTGGTGGAATTCCTTTATAACTAGCCTGGTGGAAGACCCTGACTACTATCCCTCCTAGTTGTTGGCTCGGCTCTGGATTATTTGACTTTTGCATACACATTTCTTGAGAACTTGTCAGGAGTGCTTTAATCCTTTGCATTCAATATCCTCTTTCTATTACAGTGCAGATTTCTGGTTCTAGAATGGACTCCTCCAAGTCCACAACGAAAAGAAGCCTTTTCTACAGAAAGTTACAACATCCACAGGTACAGAGAATTATGATAAAAGACAAGCCACTCTTGGCCACTAAATAACGAAGTTATCTGTTTTAATTAGGTAGCTTTGTATGATTTCAAAGGATTGTGTTGGATGGCACCTGTGCTGATGCAGTTTAACTTCAGTGACTCCATTTGATTTAACAAAATCAGACCAGTGTAAAGCTGTTGTAATGAGAATGTGAAAGAGGGACCAGCAATCTCCATAAATTAACAAGCTTCAGAGTCAGTCTGAGTCTTTGTATGGCTGAATGTGTATGCTGGTTTCTCCATTCATTAGTGAGCAAAGTGATACTTTGCACTCAAAACTACTTGCACAGTTTTCATTAACTCATCACTATACAGATGTATAAAGATGCACAGTCTTGTGAACTGGTAAAAAAATATTTCATCTATACATTCTCGTATTCTCTCTTCCTTGTTCTTGTCATCACAGAGGAGAACTCATAGGGAAGATGTGGAGATTGTAGCAAATCAAAGTTTCAGTATAGAGCCACAGAGTCTGGTGCCCCAAATGTAGCTACAATGACCAACATTAACGAAATCTGACACATTTAAGTATGACTTTTAATGACCTGAAGGTCCTTCCAGGGCCAGTATAGATGCATATACACATCTTCCTCAGAGCACCTCAGGCTGTCATTCTCTCTAATGGTAGAGAGCTCATAGCAAAGCACCTTTCTAGAGGCAGTGACTCAAGCAGGTGCCTTAAGTTAAGGATGAGAATGGCCTATGTTGCCAAGAGTTCAGAGTTCATGTTTCTTTATACGTGCAGGTTTGGTACTAAAACTATGTTTTAAATATTAATTCATATAGAAAACAGTGAAACATCATTTTCCCACAACTAAAGAGCAAGAATAGAAAATGAAAGACCTTGATTAAGTCTTCAATTACTATTTACTACTCAATTTACTAATTCATAAATTAATAAACAGTAATCTACTATTACCATTTACTATTAAATAGTAATTCTCATTTACTATTTACTAGAACCTATTTTCTTGATTTACTATTCATTATGGGTCTTATTTTTTTTTCTTTTCATCACTGCAAAAAATAACTTAGTTCCAGCCTTTATAAGTGAGTATCTATATGCATTTAACCATGTGGTCTCTTAGCCCAGACTGTGGATTTCAAATCCCAAACCCAAACACTTACTAATTCTGGAGAGTAGCAGCTGTCCCCATCCAGCTCCTGCTCCATTGCTGCCTTGAGCAGAGCTGGAATAAAGGGCAGTTTCTTTAAAAGTTCCTTTTTTTCCTTAGTGCATACCCTTCTCCAGTAAAAAGAATTTTCAAATATCCCTAGTGGCACAAAAGAAGTTTCTCCAAGGCAGTGTATACCATAGCCCACAGTACCAAACCCCCTCACTGGTATCTTCACCTTCAGCATTACTAGCACTAGGGAATTTTCTACACACAGCAGTTTTTCTTCCTGCGGTGTTATTTCTATTGTATAAGACAGGCATGCACAATGGCTTTAATTTGTATCTATGGAAATACACCCTGCATAGCAGAAGGCAGATCAAGCTCTGGTTTTTAATAAATGGTCACACTGACAATTAAAATTCCTGGTGACAGGTGAATTACTGTTAAAATCTATGACTGATTTCTAGCAGAAAAATCTGGAACAGCAGGGAGTAGAGCAGCTAGTAGAAAACCTTATTAAAATCAAGGTAATAAACCCTTTACAAATATCAATTTAAATTATTTTTTAAATTACCTTTTCCTCTTCCATCTCTTTCATATGGCCCAATCATGTGAAAAGTTAATCATATTTTATAATAAAAAAACATTTACTGTTCTTTTTTTTTCATCATCTTTAGTGGAGTTTTTCAACAATATGAGTCATTACACTAAAATGGGAATTTCTTCAGCCATCAGTGCACACAGATGTTTTTTAACTATACTGTTTCCATCCATACAGGTTTTTTGCTGAAGTACTGCAGGTTCTGGAGCATGATTTTGCTACAGGGCTTTTATTCATAAAAAAATTAACTTTTAATAATATCGTAAAATGACTCTTAATAGGCTTCTTTACCAATAATTTTGGAAATATCTGAAAACAATAAAAGTTTCTAAAACATGTATAAAGTAATGGAAATGAAGCGCCCAGCAGAAAGACATGTGAAAAGGAAAATTCTTAGAAGACCAATGACATTTATTTTCATTTCTTTTCCACAGGTTGAATGAATTTGGTGAAGAAAAGGCTTTCAAGGTCCCTTCTTTTTGTGAGCTGAGATACAGAGCACTGCATCTTCATTTTCAGAGGTGAAACGTAGCAAATTTTTGGAAGTGATTTGCTTAATGGAAGAAAAAGTGTCCTAAGGGCCACTAAAAATTGTCACAGAGCAAAGAAACATAAAAACCTCTGGGTGCTTACCATTTTAAGTTTCAGTCATCTCTCTTTCTCTCCAGAAGTCCTTTTTACTTACACTGTAATGATCTTTAAATGGGTGGTAATGAAGAATAATGTACTCTGTGATGACTGGAATTGGTCATCTCTAACTTGTGAGCCACCATGGACAGAGTGTATATTAAACAGTACATCACAGTCAGGAGTTTAATTCCAGCTCTCCTTATTTATTTGCCTGGAGTACATCCTGTTCTTCTTCAGGTTTGGGGAGACTGAATGCTTAGAGGCAGATAAAGGAGTAACTCCAGCTGTATGATTGTGCTGGCATTTGCAGGGCCTTAGTGAAAGCACTGAGCAGGCTGGTCTTTATACCATTTTTTTTTTTCCACAGCAAATAATTTTTTTCTACATGGGACACAAAGCAAATTTAGAGTATTTTTAATACATATTGAATACAAATTTGCATGCAACTAGACAGATGTAGACCAGTTTCTTCTGAAGAAAGACCACTTAATTTAACAAACAGGGACTTAGCATTGCTCAGCTATTGCATTTTAAATTCTTACTCTTGGTTCAGCTGCTTTGCCTTTCAGAGTCACACATCTCCTCAGCAACAGCTGAGGATGGTGGGCTGCAGCTCCTTTCCTGACACAAGATGAAGGCTGCTGCAGACATCCAGCACTGGAGCTGGTAGCACTGATGCCTGTACTGACTGTGTGTATGCATATATATATATATATACATATGTATGTATGTATGTATGTATGTATATGAACTGGATTTTACTTGATTGGTTTGGTGCACTAAATGAAATGTCTTCACAGACCTCAAAAACTAATGAACCTGGGCTCACAATTCTTGCAACATACTCACAAAGTTGAGCAAAAAACAAACTTAGGTAGCAAGAGGTAGAAAACCTGCCATTTACAGCATGAGTTTATCAGAACTGATGTTTTTTCCAGTAAAAGCTGTTGTACATATGAGCTCAATTTGATGCTGCATTGTTTAGTGGCAGACAGAGATAATACAAAACATAATGCAATTTACCGCTTCATTTCTTCATAAAGTCTACCCTGAAACATTTATTGCTTCGTGTTACAGTAGATAAGGAGTTTGGCAAAATGAGTAAAGTATGGAATCTGGAAAACTATAAATAGTGCTCTCTGCTTTCCTAAATAATATTTCACACTATACCAGATCTAACCTGAATTAATTGTCTATGATTTCTAAACTCAAGTCACCCTGGACAAGACTTGTATTTATTGTTTTATCTATTGATGATATGGACAGCTCAGTCTGCTCTGCCCATGGACTTTGACAACTGAGAAAACTTTAAAAAGTGTAACCTTAAGCTTCTAATTTGACTTTAATTACAACATTGCAAGTGCTGAATTTTGCTCAGGTTTCTTCTCAGTTGTCAATCACATAAGATTGACACTTGCACAATTAAAAGCAAAATATTTTAAAACAAAGCAACAGTAAAGCTTTATGGATTTAGTCTGCTTTCCAACTTTTTTACTTGCAAAAGCCAGATTCCATTACTTCAGCCTCAAAACACAATATATATTCTTCCTCACACACAAACGGTAGATTTCCTTTCAGATGCTGGAGCGAGAAAACTGATAATCTTTCTGTTTTCTGGGCAGAATGGGTGATAACCCCTTCTTTCTGCTTTCTCCAGAAATCCCCTTAATGACTTGCCAGGCATGAATTTTGGGGTTGATTGTTTCTATATTTTCCTCTCACTTCTCCACCTCAGTTCTGGACAACACATTTCTCTTTCAATACCTCTGTTAGAAATTGTGGCTATTTTAGCTGTTGTAATTAATATGCATTTTGGGACACCTGCTGGTGCCTCTGTTGAGTACTGCATTGTGACATAATGTAGATGCAAGTCAGACTAAGGTTAGTAACCTTTGTTCTGTATTCTGTTGCATAGAGTAGGATCTACTTTTAGCTAACCTATAAAAATGGACAGAATTCAGACAAAAGCATGCATTTCCCAATTCTCTAGAAATCTTAAGACAGAAGATGAATTATAACCTTAGAGTAAAAAGTGTCACTTCACAGGAAGACCTCAAATTTCACTGAACGTTTTCCAAAACATAAATTGAAAACAAGTATTCACAAAGACTTAAATTTTCACAATCCAAGAGATGGTATTTTCAGTAAGATGTGAGAATGAGATAATAAAAAGAAAGAGGTAGATAGAAAACCAGTCTGCAACTAAAGATAACCACTTGCAGCTACTACTACCACTGTTCCTTTTGATTTCAGATGACCTGAATCTACTGCCCGTTGACCGGTGCTCAGTACGAAAGAAGCTGATCCTGAATCAAAAGGACAATTTTCACAGTTCAAATATCCATATTGACTCTATGTGGCTTAGATTCAAGACAAAGTTATTCAAAGCAAAGCAACACTGAAAAGCCCGTAGTTGATAACTTCTGCAAAATGAAGGCAATTTAACTGTAAATGCCTCACTCCTGCTGGTTAAACTTACCATCTCTTTATGCACAGGCACTCACTGACTTAAACAGATCTACGTTAATTGATCCAACAAACTTCAATTAAGTTCAAAGGCAAACCACAAAGGAGGTTGCACGCGAATTTCAGTTTGTACAGTAAGGATGTAGAACCATCCCCAGATCTAAATCACGTGCTCTTACCTCTCTAGTTCCAGAGCTAACTTACGACCAACTCATCTTTACTGCGATGCCCCCAAGCTCAAAATTCATCTAAGAACATTTCAGTATAATGGTCAATTAACACTCAAATCCTTTAAGTACTTCATCCATATTAATCCCAACAGAGTACTTCATGATTAATTTTATTCAAACTAATTCCAATGGAATTGTCAATGATTAAGTTGTTATTGTAGAGCAACACTATTATTTTTATGTATTTGTGCAAGGTTGCCTGGTCTCTACACTGCACCTTTGAAAGATTTTTTTAGAGACAGTGACCAGGGTGACTTAAACGAGGTGTGATACCTTGATGTCTAAAATTATGTGACGTAAATCCAGGCCCCAGAGTCTAACCTGAATATCACTAATCTGACAAAATTCTTCTTGACTGTAGCAGTGAGCTTTCTGTTTCCCTTCCTGGTTCTCTGCATATCCTGCTCAAAGATTTTTAAAAATGTTCAACTGTCTGCATGTGCATACATTCTGAAATAGGAAAGTAAGAGGCCAGTGTCTTGACTCACCTTTTTTACCCCTCCCCAGCCTCAAATATGGAGTATTAGAACTGGATGCTTTGTCTCCTCTTAAAGAATATGGTGGTATTTAACTAACAAATATGAACCAGAGATAATGCCTCTTTTCTAAATTAATCATTCATTTTGAACAGAGATTGCAGAACTCTTAGGTTGAAAATTTTCTTATGGTACTCATGTTATAGTAAGGTTACGTAAACCTCAACAAAATTTAAGAGCTCCAACAAATGTATCACTTTATTTGATGCATCCTTTTTAGTCTAGGTGAGCTTAATATGCAATTTTTACTTTCCTTTTTGTATTGTATATGAGGCACCTCTTGGAAATATACTTTATTCAAGGTGGCTATAGTATGAAAAATGAGAAAAAACCGCTTTATATGTGTAGAAGTGGAAAATTGTAAACAAAAAAGTCTACCATAACCACACCTACAGAAATATCATTTTAACAGCACTAATACAGGTTCAGTTAGTAAAAGACTGTAATTATGCAGAAGATTATTTTTTACAGACTTTTACTTATGGGGAAAACCAATGCCCAAAATTTGGAGTTGTGTCACCAGAGAGAATTTCTACGGTATCTATTAAGATTTGATACAAGTGCTGGGCCCTTAATTTTCCTCAAGAATATATTTTAGAAAACATGCCTGAAAACATTATAATAGCCAAACTTTTTTTTGTTAATTATCAAAAATACTATGATGCTGTAGTCTGAACTGAAAGACTACAAATCAGGCATAATTGTTCCACAGGAGCAAGGGAAAGATTATATCTAGAAAACAAGATATTAAGAAGGCAGGATGAAAATGTACTGGATTATAAGTTCTGCAAAGCTAGTTTTCCTGAAATTCAAAAGCTTAAGCTCTACCTCTCTTATAGCCACAACTTGATATAAGATCAAAGTTAAGGACATTGGAAAATCTAGATGTAATTTACCCCTATTTACCTTCATAATGAATTATGAACTGTAAATGTATCTCATCTACATTACTTGAAACTTTTCTTAAAAAACGAAATGAAGAAATCACTACAATCATGGAGGTAAATTAATGACTGTAAGAGACAAACCCAGATCATCTAAAATCTAAACATATTTCCCTTTGTATTTGTACCAGAATTTTGTTTATTTAAAGTAAGAACTTGCCTTGGTCACCACAGAATTGTGGTGATTAGCAGTTTGGGTTATTTTTTTTTAACTTACAGATGTTTGAATTCTCATCCAGGTTACTGATTCAGCTTATCTTTCTCTCCCACAAATTTTGGCAGAAATTTGTTAGACTTTATTTCACTGTCCATACCATTATTAAAAATATGCAATTGTACAAGATTGAGGGCATATCCCTACATTACACACGTCAACTTTACAGGAACAGTACACTCTGCACAGCTTCCTTACTAATTATATGATCATATAATAGAATTTAATTTTTTTTTATTTTAAATACTTTCTTATGAAAATGTCATGTGAAATAATGTCAGAAGATTTACTTGTCAAGACAGATAATATCTCCTGGTTCATCACTTTCTCAAGAACTATTATTCTGTCGCAAAAGAATATGGGAGTGGTAATACACAATTTCTTCTTGATAAATTTGTTTTGGTTATAACTCATCTCCCCACTATTCTGCAGGTGCTTACAGTTAATTTGATTTATTTGTTCCAGTTGTTTGGGGGTTTTTTATGACATTTAAATTATGCTGATGGGTCTGTAATTCCACAGCTCTTCCTTCCTCTCCTTTATAAAGGCAGGCACTGAGTCAGCTCTTCTTGAATTTTCTGAAACTTTCTCCATTCTTCACAACAGAGACTGCTAATGGATCTTGAAAAGGCTTCATCCAGTTACATAATTATTGTACAATATACTTCATAAAACCTGGATTATTTTCTAATATGTAATTGTTCTACATATTCTTCAGGAAGCCCTTTTATAATTTGAATCACACATCTTAGCCCTTTCATAGGCTTAGCAGCTGCATTAATGCACAGTAGCTCCAATTAAGGAAAAGTGAGAAGGATACTAAACATTTTTTCAGGTTTAATACCATTTTTAAATTTATTTCATTCCCTGTTTCATAGCATATCAACCTTTTTATTTACCTTTCTCTGATTATTAATGCATTTATAAAATTACTTAGTTTCCTTTTATGTCCTTTTTCTTATGTCATGCATAATTCCGTGTTTTGGCCTTTACAGTTTTGTCACCCTTCCTATTAGTGCTATTTCATTCACACTAATTTAGTAATTTGTTCCAGTTTCCACTTTCTGAGGGCTTCTTATTTTTTTCTGGACCTTAAGCCACTGCAGTCAAGGATTACTTATGGGAGCTACTTCTTAGCTTCACAAGTATTGAGATGGTGTGTACTTCTCCCTTAAATATGATTTCGAGGGGGAACTGCCAGTGCTTGTAAATGTTTTTCTGTTAGATTTATTTGCAATGAGATCTGACTCATCAGCCCTACTAGTTTGTTCTCTTATAATTTATTGGTTTTATTATGATCTGCACTTTCTGTTTCTTGATGTAATAAATCATGTTATGTCCTCCCTAAGCAGGTTAAAGAAAGTGAGAGCAAACCCCCTCCATATTTTCAACTACATTTTTTTCTAGACGCTTCCTGCTAGCTGCCTTCAAAGAACCACAGAGAGATGGATGGAGGGGATTAGTCCCAAGCTCCTGCTCAAAACAGCACTTAATGGAAAACATGGATGAGATTGCCCAGTGTTTCAAGTCAGCAGACTTTTGAAATTCTCCAGGGAATAGACTGAAGTTTATTTTACCACCCCTCCATTCAGTTTTTCTCTTACTGTAAACTAGTTCGGCTCTAAATTATTGTTATTCCTTATACTCGGCGGAAGTCGTTTGCATTCCAGCTTGTGACAGCTGCTTTTTGTGCTTCCATTGCGCACTGCTGAAAGTCTGTTTCTCTAATGTCCTACAACAGGTAGTGGTAAGCTGCAGTATGATCCCAGAATCATAGATCACAGAATGGTTTGTGTTGGAAGGCACCTAAAAGATCTTCTAGTTCCAGCCCCCCCGCCATGGCAAGGGACACCTGAGCACCCAGTCTATGAAACCCCTCCAGAGTGTGGCCGTGCCCCTCAGCTGCCTTTCCTCCACTTGGGTAACATCAGCTGCTTTACAGGCAAACTAACACACATTCTTGTGCATAAACACAGACCGTTGTACATTTCTGAGCCAAGCTTAAAGGGAAACTGGGATACCGCAAACTATCTACTCACAACGTTGCACTTTAAAAACACTTTGGAAATTTCCTCCAGGCAATTGCAGTACCTGCCAGGGGCTAATACATTTAGGATCCATAATCAAAACATTCCTGTTATGGCAAAGAGAAACTAAACTTTCTACCTAAACCAAGAGTAAAGTAAGCAAGCAAGAAAGAAAACTTTACTATGTTAAAACTTTACTTTGTCAAAACATAACCTGTACAGCATAACCCCTCGTGAAGGATGTAAAACTGAGGCACCCATATCTAAAATGCATAACTACCTTTCCAATAAAAAGATAATTTATTTTATTTGCGATAAAAAGATGAGGTCTTTTTCTTTGTAAAACTTATTTTTTACTGCAGCACTAGAACCAAAGTAAGGGTCTATAAGGCCATGATATAACTGGGGGTTTTTTTAGGAGGCTTCATATGAAGTTAATTTTTTCCTCACCCATGTAAAACTTTAAATATTTTGAAAGGATTTTGCCAACCACTGGAAATAATAGAAGTCAAAACAAATGATGGTGTGAGACTGGACCCAGCAACTGGAAGACAGCCTGTGATGTTGTTTAACTCTCTGCCTAGATAGGGTGCATCCCAGAGGGCTCTCTACCCTACCACTACCACCAACTCCCAGCCTGTGCAATCCAGTGTCTCCACAGACAAAATTATTTTTTGAAACCTCTGAATACAGCAACATTAATCCACTTCATCAGTCATAAGTCTAACTTTTCCAATACAGCTTACAGAATAAAACTCAGGACAAATCAGGAGCCCATCAAGGCAGCCAGAAAATGTCCTTTGAACTACATTTGGTCTCTTTTTTTTCCCATAAATGCTTCCCCAGCACACTGTAGAAAGGTCTTCAGAAGCTGCTAAATGACAACAGTCTGTATGTTTTGGGTTGTGTCTGCTGTTCAAAATGTCTGTAAACTTCATTTCTCAGGAGAAACAATAAAGACACTGCAAATAAAATTCAGCCATACCTTAAAACTTACCAAGAAACAGTATGAATTTACCTTCACATGTCTCTCTGCTGTTTTTTTTTCCTTAGTTTACACAGACTTTTAGCTCTTGAAAGCAGAAGTGATTTGGGAAGGTAAAAATTTCTTTATATGGATGGCAACTCCTGATGTTAGACAAAGCTTTCCAGGTTCAATAATAGGAGCTCATTCAAATATTTAAAAGAATCCAACTTCTAAGTTTCAGCAGTATCTACCCAATCTATAGCTAGCTCATTTAATCCCAAACATACTTTAACAACACTGCTCAGTCAGAAGGAAGCAATTTCACCAGAAATGAACCAATGATTTACACTGAAAAAATATGGAGAAGAAAATGAAAGTGTAGTAGGAAAAGTACTTTTTTTCTTTTTTGATCTTTGTTTTTCCAAGCTTTATTCTGCTGCCTAATGCTAATGCAATAATAAAGGCTAATTTCCTGTGGCAATCATCTTCAAAGCGAATTAAAATTAATGCATGTATTCTGGAGCCATACTGATAAAAAAGGTTCAAACAATTCCTATTATTTCAAATAACACTGAAAAATGAATGGTTTTCAACTTATTTCCAGCTATTCATTTTTGATTAATATAAAATAAGCTACTTCAAGTATTACTATCCTTGTGCAATGTATTTATATCAATATGATTACTATCTTCAGTGGAAGGTTTAATATCAACATATATGTAATTACTGGAAATGTTTCAGTTTATATTAAGAAATTAAACTGTAAGATCAGCAATGACTGCCTCAACTAAATCAAAAGGTTCTTCCCACAAGCCACATATAAATTTTCTCATTTATTGAAGTTACATCTCTTTCACAGCAAAACTGAGCCACTCAGCTTCATTTCTAAAATTATCCTTATCAACTTTGCTGACTGTTTTTAGAACATGGGGCTTATGCATAGTTTGAAAGGATCTCTTCTGAAAGCACTTAATCCTTTGTAAAGGTAAAAAATAATTAATGTCAGAAAAACAGAAATTTATATTGTATTAATTATTTCAATCTTTTGCTTCTGTGTGACAACTTTGTACATAAGTGGTCTAACAATAATTTAGTTAAGTTATGGACATGTTTTGTACATGATGCTTTTCCTATACAGATGAGGAGATAAAATACAAAGTGTATTTCTAATACATAGGACAAATAATTTTTATTTTTAAATAATGTGACTCTAAGAAATTAATGGAAAAAATGTGTTTGAAAAATATTTACCAGTCTATATTAAAAGGCATAAGAAAAGAAATCTGGAGCAAAGGCTTCTTTATCCACTTTTGAGGAAAATAAGGAAACATGCCAAATCTCCCAAAATATACATACGTATATTTTGACACTGTGAGAAAACAAAAGCCCGTTCATGGTTTGTTTTTTTTTTAAATAGGGTCAGGTGTCCTGACACATGTTAAGTCACCAGATACAAGAGAAGGCTCACAGATACGACACAGACCTATGAGGAGCAGCCTGCCCTGCTTGGCCAATAGGTCTAGCATTTGATAGCCAGGCAGAAAACACAGCACATCTCAAACAGACCTAATGTCTACACGGTACAAGTGGGTGTAGCCTCAGAGAAGGAAAAACACATTGAAACACAACATATGAAACGTTGCTGGTGTTTCTTTATGTGCTGTGGACAATGGGCAACCATAACTACCCAAGTCTGCTCTGGACCCAGCTTTACTCAGAAGAGGTGCAGAGGAGACTTAGCTCACAGTGCTCACGTGACTCTGGAGAAGGTTCTACAAAATTGTGCAGAAAACCAGAATGCCTCATGAACCTGATGAGCCAAAGAAATCTACTGCCACAGCCCCAAGTGATACTAAAGAAAAGGGTTAGGGGCAGACCAACTGAACAAACAACAACAGCCTGGGCACTCTGGTTAGGAAAGGTCTGGAGATTTAAAATGGCTCCCTAAATGTATGATTCCTCACTATCTGTACATGCCACTGCTGCAGAATAAAAGAAGTGTCATTTTGGCTTCATTACCTAACAAGTATTTCATATGAGACACTGGAAATACTTTCTTCTACTTATTACTAGTGAAGTTTTTCCAGAGAACTGTCAGTGTTTTGGGGCAAGTTACTCTAGAAAAACTGAAGAGCCCAAATGAAAACAGGAAGACACTAAAAAGCCAAAACATGAAATTTTAATGAAGAAAAGCCAAACAGAGCCCACAAGGTGCAGCCAAGAGGAAGTGGCAGCAGGAAGGAGGAAGGTGTTTGAGTAGAGTAGGCAGAAGGTGGAGTAGAAAACAATGATCAATTGTTCTTTGTGATCATGACAGATAACAAGAGATTATCTTAATTTGAACCAAAGAAGATTTATGTTTGATCTCAGGAAAAGCTTTCTCACTTTAAGAACAGAATATATACCAGCATCTGCCACATATGGGTGGACTTGATCCTGCTTTCAGCAGAGGTGATGAATTAGATGATTTCTTCAAGACAGTTTGAGCTTTAGGTTTCTGTCATTTAACGATCGCAGCTGCCTGAGAAACTTGTAAGTTGAAATATGAATATTTTCTTAGAAACAATAGCTTCCATGGCAAATTGGCTGAAAACCTAAATTATATGATACCAAAAAGAGGTACTAATAACACAAAATTCCTGAATTATGAATACAAAGCTTACTGCTCTTTATCTCATTTCTAATCCTGTGAGCCATTCCACCTCATGCCTGTCTGGATGCATCAAAGCAGGATTTCTGTTGCCAAACATTCTAAGTATTGTCATCACAAATGGTCACCACATGATTTAAAAAGTAACACCACTATGAAGTTTATTATAGAAGTCTAATAAACTCTAATTCCTGTGTGGAGGGGGATAAACTATTGTCCCCTTCATTGGAGCTGTACATAATTTCCAATGTGCTTTCTTTCTTTGGTTTATTAATGCAGTCAGTTTTTGTCCAAGGTGGAATTTCCACAGGAGTATCTTAAATATTAGAAGAGTATCAAATAAAATTCAGACATTTTCCTATTTCTCTGAGAGAAAGATGATGAGGGATTTAGAGTACAGCCAGTTTTGTGAGTTTAGTGGGAGCAGTGGCTGAAGATAGTGTCTTGAGTACTCCTAATGGAGGTGGATTTTTCAGGAGTTACTTGCATAAATTAGATGTGGTTTTGACTGACATGTTTTTTTTAACGAAAAAGAGTGGAGTAGATTCAGAAAAAAAAGCATGAAAAGCTTTTGAAGGCCACGACTTACACGGCATAGGCTAAATCAACGTTAAGGTAAGTGATTCGGTTTTCATAGGTGCCCCTGAACCAGAGACCTGCATTATACCAGAGGCTGGATGTGTACATGCCAGCAGGTTCCACTCTCTGTCCTTAAAATACATTTTGTAGTCCCTTTGCAGATTGCTGCCAGCAAAGTAGACTCTTTTTCTTTTGCTTCAGGGTTGAGTATGTTTTAACTCTTCTTACCATGTGTGCTCTCAGAAGAGAAATAGTAATAGCAATCATGAAAAGAAACCATGCTAAAGACTCTGTCTTCCTCCCTGGGAACAAATACTGTTTCTGTGTTGCCTGGCCTCTCTTTTCCTCCTGACAGTGTTTCTGTGCTTCTCAGGTGTTGCTGCTGGCCACTCCACCAGCATCTGCTGAGCACAAATGCCAGCACTTCCACTGCCCCTGCTCTGCTGAGGAGCCAACAGTCATTGGTATAGATGACACTCTTCTGCCAGTGGATCAGCACATTTCCTCTGCAATAAGCTAAATTTAATTCTGAAATTCATACCCATATGGAAAGGAGAGTATTTAATAGCCATTTTACTGCCCACTGCCAGCAGCTAATTGCACAAATATACAACCAAAGCATATACACACACCAGTGAAATCTGTTAAAGGATGCATGGTTTATTGCTATTTCCCAAAACATTTGGAGAATTAGAGCAGTAAGTATAAAATAAATGATATATTTTTGTCTTATCAACCAAAGTTAAGGTCTGCTTTCTACCATATTTGTCATCTTCTTTCAGGAGGAAAGCCTATTAATTTCAGTAAAATGGCCTGAGAGTTAAGGCAGCATTCATCCAAAGCAGCAGAAGTATTCAGCAGTTAATAAAACGAACAAGCTTTTATCAATGAGATCAGATGCCCCTTTCAATCCTTAACCCAATTTATTGTCAGGCCATATATGGACAAAATCCATGCTACAACCTTCACACAAATCAAGTGAAGAAGTGCACAGCTACATGCAAATGATGCACATCTGATTCTATGAAAAGTGTGTAGCCTTTGATTGATGTTGGGAGAGGGTGCGAGAATGATCCCTAAGCATATACATTTTTCATTCACTAGCCCAGACTGCATCAAGAAAATTTTATTTGCATCTGTTCATTAATGATATAATCAAGAAATAAAATTACAAGTAAACATATATTTAATACCCATTAAATATTTTCTCCATCAGAGAGCACCAGTCTTTTAATTTCAGTTCTCAAAGAGTTTTGTGCTGAATATTTTTGTTTGTATTAAGGATTTGGGTAATGTTCCGTTTACCAGGTATAAGTGTTCCACAATGAATTCTAGGTAAACAATACCAATAAAACATAATATTTTTCATAATCTAAGATAACTGCTCAATTTTCAACTCAATTCAAATCCATCTTTCTAATCATAGGTAAGTCACCACAAAAAAAAAAAAAAATTGTTTATTATTCCGCAATTCATTTAGAGAAATACTGACGAACTTTGTTGTTATGCAACGAATAAAAGCACACAAAAATAAATAACATGCAAGAAAGAGGATCTGAATAACCTCTGAAAGTTACTTCCATACAATACTGTTTTGCACTTTACATATGCTATGCAACTATTCCCCAAAACAATGTAGGGGAATACAAATACAAAACAATATACTACATCCACCAGAATTTAACATTAGACGCAAACAAACCACACCATTAGATAACATTGTTTACCCTTTAGACTTTGCCTTGCTGTATCTTAACCCTGCATTTTATGGTAAATGTAAGCTTAATAATCAGCTTTCTCTTGTACAGCTTTCTGTTTGTGACCAGTGTTATTTCCTATTTCAACATTCATTTGTTGTAAAGGAATAGTTAGACATAAACATAGGTTTTATACCTATTTTCAAATATATATATATATATATATAGTAAGGGATTTCAGATTTGTTAATTTTTCTCTGTTTTTTCACTTCATCTGAAAACTTTCCATTATAAATGAGAACGTCTCCATATAAATTTCTCCTATGTTAAATGGATACAGGTCTGTCAAGGCCTGCAGTGTCATTATTTATGTAATAAATTTATGTATGACTGCTATATGTTATAATTTAGGTAAAAGTTGTCATTTTAAAGTACATAATAGTTAATGAAAATAATAGAGGCTTAGAAGATGATACATTGACCAGCAGTAAGAGCAAAGTGCAGATAGACAAAGACAGATGCTTGAGCACACCTCAAACTGAAAAATCTCTCACAAGCTATAGGCAGACATGGGCTAAAGGTGCCACCTCCAAGGAAGATGGAATGACCAATGCAAGCCAGGTGCCACATGAGTCACACCAGGTGTAGCACCAGAAGCAGAACTGTTTTACCACCTGAGTGTTGCAATTGCAACAATCTGCCTGGGGAGACCAGAAAATATCAGCAGGGGCACAAAACTGACATGACAAAGGCTTCAGATTAATAGAGGCATAGCCATGAGCTGCTACACAATCTTCTACAATGCTACCAACTCATGTTGGGTCAGCTTGGTGTGGAAAATCTCCATTCTGGGATTCTGTGACTCCAAAAAGATCCTTGATGCTGTCCCAGAGAGCAGACTCAGTCTTTTCAAGAAGTGTTAGTTAAAAATCAGTCAATAGGAGTGCTTTTGATAAAGATCAGTATTACAGGTCTACGGAGATCAAGTGGAGCAATCTGTGATTCTGATAAAAATGCTGGACCAAATGGTCTTTTGAAGTCCTTTCCCACCTGCGCTGTTGTATCATTCTGTGATTTAAAAAAGACAAAATCAAACATGAAACATTAATTTCAGGTTTGGTTTAGATACATAAGATCCTTCACAATCCAGAAGCTTGTCATATGTCAACCTGAAGGCTGAGGAATGTCTGAATGAAGCAGAGAAGTTATTAATACTCCACATGCATCTATTCCTTTTTCCAAAAGGTGACACATCCCAGTCTGACAAGAAAACCAAAGCCTTGCAATGCCATCAAGCACTACAACCATTTTGCTTGGCTTAGAAGCACAAAGTGATTTGGACAGCAAAGCAGGCCCTGCTGAAGAAGTAATGCTGCTACTTTCTCTTCATTGCACAAAAAGGCCTCTTGCCATTAACCCTAATTAAAATATGCAGCTAGTTCTGATGAGTCAAGAGGCATCAAGCCAAATCCAAAGTGCTGAGGTACAAGGGAATCCTTCTGATAATTTCCATGGGTTTTAGCTCATACCTTGTTTATCCTGGACAGCCAGAAAGACCTGGGAGAAGCTATGTGCTTTTTCTCCCTGAAGAAGGGTTTCTGATGATTCTCAACAGATTAGAAATATTCTATAAAGAACTCTGAATCATTGATATATGAAGTTTTACCTTAGCTTCATACTTAGCCAGAAGACATTTTGAAAATTGCTGTTCTTGGAATTTGTCAACTTGGAACACAAAATTAAACTCAACAACATGTTGAAGAAGTTTCAAATTGTTGGACATGTCTACTAAACTAAACATACTTTAAAAACATGATCTCTTTGGTATATAGATAAATGGCTTTGCCAATAAGCTTAAGAGCTTTTCTAAAACATGTTTTGGCTCACAGTGCCTGTTTGAAGAGTATGATTACTACATTCTGTAATATGAGATAGTATCACAGAATTTAATTTGTTGCATTTGATTCAAAAATTCTAATTTAAACTATTCCATATAAAACCCACTTCTTTCTCTTAAAAAAAGTATGGAGTTTAAAATAAAAATTAAAATTTTCAAATTCAAAGCTAATCATGTCATTTTCTCAACGTAGATTTGACACATGGCCATAAGTTTTCAGAAAATGCAAGTAATACAAAATTTGCTAATTTGTTTACATTCATACTCCATTTAACTTGATATATACATTTTTGAAAATCAGGAGCTTGTCATCATCCACGTATTCTGGAAAACAGTTTGGATCTTGGTTTAATTCTCTATTCATACTTTGTCACTTACTACCTAGTGCTTCTGTGCCACTAAAACACTTCCATTTTATTTAATAATAACTTCCCTTTGCATTCCAATCGTAGTTAAAGTATTTTACAAAGTAGGCTTAGGTTGGAATTAAAATATTACAACTTTACGTTATTCTGTCATTAAATGCGCAATCTGCTCAACTCAATCAATCCTCCCATAAACAAGCAGAAAACTGATTTTCAGAAGCGCTCATCTTTAAATAGAATTTTTAGTAAGAAGAAAAATATCGACTTAAATTGCATAAAAATGTAGGTTATATATGTCTATTTGCCTCTATTTATGCAAAATATAATTTAACATTAATGAAGTGCCGTGAAATTCTGAATGGGAATTTATCTGTCCCAATATTTATGCCATACACATCTACCCTTAAGGAACTCATCACAGGTACTTTATCCAGTCACAGAAGAGAAGAAGGCATCCCATCCTAATGCTGACCAGTTTAACAGAGATCAACTGGAGCAATCTGGAATTCTGCTAAAAATGAGAGGTGTTTATTTCTTTCCATTACATGTCATTTAGAGTTAATCTGTAACTTTTTTAGGTTCCTGCTACTTTGCCACCATTACTGCTTAGTAAATAGAATCTGAACTTCTGGCAAAGGTAGTGTTCATCTGAAGAGCACTGTATAAATTAATAAGCTGGGAATATTTTGTGGAGATAGAACTTAAAATTTCACCCAATTTTCAAACTATAAGAAGAAAAATCAAGGCTTTAATTTACTTTGAGTTCCTAGTAGACTTCCATCCCTGCTAAAAATGTTTATATTTTCTGAGGATTTTAGACCTTTTGTTGCAAGCTTTACAATGTAGAACATAAAACAGGTAACAGAGACATTCACTGTACAGCAGTTAATGGACCAAGCATTTTCGGGGAGGGAGGGAAGGAAAATAGTTAAACTAAGAAGTGCATGACCAACTCAGAAAAATCAAATTCAACAAAATAGTTCTGACGAGAAGGATTAGGAATTACCCCCATGGGACACAATTTACACAGGCCAGCTACCAGATGTTAAGCAATAATTTCCCTGATCTTTTCTTTCTAAAGGGTCTGTTAATAGGGAAAAGCACAATCTGCATCCTTACTGTCCTGCAAACCTCCTTGCATCATAGAACCTCACAGTGCAGCGCCCTTGGAAAGTCCAAGGATTCTCTAAGTGCTATTTCTTCGAAAGCAAAAAGGCTAAGCCATAAAAATAATTAATTTCAAAATATCGTCTTTGGAGAGCTTCCTGTGAAACATATACAGTACACTGGAGGAAGTGTAGTGAATAAATGGAATGAAATGGTAGTTAACAAGTACACTTTTTCCGCATTTGGGCTTATAAAACATAATTAAACCCGTCTTATCTTACAAAACATCATCATTGATAATGCTTCCAATTTTACTCCTGGCAGAAGTTTTCGTACTCTAGGCTTTTAGTACACGACAATGACCACATCACTAGATTTTATTACCCTACTTAAAATCCCTGTAAAAAAAAACTGAAAACAATCCTTACAAGAATATTCAGCATTATCATTAAGAGCAAAATTATGTTCAAGAAGTGATGAGGGATTATAAACAGATAACCTTGTAATGCTACTGATGGGAGAATCCTGCCCGTGTGAAAAGTAAATGACCAAAGTTCTCTGTATTATCTCTTGAGAGAATGGAGAAAATGCCAGCTATCACTTGAGACCACAGGCTGTATCCTGGGATGAGTAACCGTATTACTGATGCTGAAATACCCTAGTGCAAAATGTAATTGAAAATAAGTATTTTAAGGCACAACCAGTACATATGCTATAGCTGTACTCACATGGTTGGTTTGGGATTTTTTTCCCTCTAGATTGAAATGGTAGGGTTTTATCCCTTTTCCCAAATGTACATAAACAAACTATTGTTCTCAGCAAGCCAACAATGCAATAAAAAGGATGATTAAACATGTAAACTATTCTAGTACTCAGTATTGCATAGATATTCAAGAATCTGAAATTTAAAGTTTTAAACAGGTAATTTTAAAAATCCAGCTTTGTCTTATGAATTTTTTCCCAAAAGGTATTTTGTATGTAAATACAAATCCTTCCATAGACAAGGTCACAGACAATATAGGAATATGCTTTAAAGAAACACACCTAAATTATACTGATAAATAGACACAATTTATCAGTCAGGGGGAAAAAATTCTCTACCACTATATTTTATCTTGGTTTTCATCCATGTGGATGTTTTTCTAGGTTTTTTTACTAGAACAATATCAGACACCATCCCAATAGCTTCTGGAGAAGAACAGATGTTTATTGGTTAAAAAACAGTACAGAAAACATTTGCAGATAATCCAAAGCTTTTGGAGACATAAAGCGATGAAGAAATGGGTCAACTGTACAGAAAACTTGGATTCCTTGGTATATGGCATATCCAGAGCAATGTGACTGTCAGGGGTTTAAATTCAAGGTTGCAACTCAAAATAGCAATTGCAGATTATAGTCATACAACATAAGAATTTCAGTGGAATTCAGTGAAATTGAGAAATTTAAGCTTAAATGACCAACTAAACCCATATTTCAAGCATAGCCCTGCATTCAGGACAGAAAATAATACTTCTGGATGTATTAACACAGCTCAGAAGTTTAAAGCACTTTCAAAAGAGATTATTAATAATAATTTTCAACTGTCATACTGATAAAGTAACATCATACTCTCCATCAATGCGAACCTGACTTAGGACTCCCCAGAAAGCTGCGAGGCAGGGCTCAAAATCCAATATAGTTATTGTCATGATGAAGAAGTAGACTTTCAAAAATACTCTTTATCCAAGGCCCATCAAAACTGGCCTTTGGTTTCCTGGTCATTCTGTCAGAGAAAAACTACAAATACAGAGAAACAGATAAGAGACTTTGTTAATGGATAACAGTTTAGAAATAATATTTTTCTGCATTTTTTTTTTTACTTTCAGCATCAGTTTCAGTATCACTTGTGAGAATCACCTGTTGCTCTGTGATTAAAGAACCTGAATTTCTCTTTTTCTTCTAATTGCTATTGAGCAATTGCTTCATGGGATATGGTTATGGACAGCAAAAAAGAGGACAGTAAGTCTGCACATGTTGGATGTACCTGTCATGACGATTTCCCTTTCCCTTCCATTGTTGCACACAGTATGCCACCCTCATCTCACTCACTCATTTCCTTGTCTCTTTACTTTAGTTCATCAAACCCTACATACTCACATCACTTCCTCACTTCAAAAGAGGAAGATCAAAAACTAAGTAGAAATAAAAGAGTGAGCAGAAAAAGGGTTAATTCTGGGCATCAGAATAATTTTCAAACAACTACAGGGAACAGAGGGAAGAACAGCATCAGCACAAAAAGGAATATACTATTTCTGACTGTGTTGGTGTAAGTCCCAAGACTTGTTTAGATGTGAGAGGCTTCAGGGGATGGACTCTGTGGCAAGAGAATGGGATGGGCAACTGACTGCTGGCTAAAGTTAACCCACCAGCTCATGCACAGTCAGGGTCACCTGATAATGTCACAATCTGAACTAAAATATCCCAAAGCCTCTAGAAAAATCAAAAAGAGAATATTTAATAATTTTAACCTCAATTCTGCCCTCTTTAATAATGGGGTCAGAACATTTCCACTACAGATGCTGAAGAATGGTATAGAAAAATGATGGGGAAAGAAATTATTACATGAAATCAAGAGGAGTGCATTAGGCATAAGCTAAAAGAAAGCCAGTTTCTTAAGTATGGCTTCAACTCGAAATCTAATACTCATCAAACATCCCTTGCAAATTTCATCACTTCTCCTTTGTTATTTTTCTTAGCTGCCTCTATTTAGATGTTGTCATTGCAGAGATCTGAATCATTACTATTACTACTTTGTTTTGCATCCCAATTTAAACACGCCACCCTACTTTTATTAGTGATATGGAATCTTAGTACTGAAAATGAGACATACGTAGTTCTTCACTGATACACATTTAGGTGTCTAAATAGGAACAAGTTCCCACCATTATATACAGTTATGGACAGAACTGAATACTTCAATACAGGCATCTAACACAGAACTGAATACTTCAATACAGGCTACATCAACTACCAATCACAATAAAAATTCTGCCCCAGATGCTTTTGAAGACACAGGGGAAAGCATGAGTCCACTACTCCAATCTCCATCTGGGCCTTGTCACATTCATTAGCCCTACATTCCTGCCTCAGATATGGCAGGACAGGTCAAATACTATTCAACATCTAAACTGAGGTAACAGAGTCCAATTCTACACTTGCTCACAAAGTTCCTTGCAGACATTCATATGTAGGTGACAATAACTTGGAGCCTCTAGCTTCCACATTCATTCACAACACCAACAAGCTCCTTCAACCAATCTCCCACTCTTCAGTACATTTGAACTCAGTGCTGTGAATGGAAGTTGGATAATGAACAAAGGCATATGCTGAACTCAAAAACTTGACATACAACACAAGTTATTCCACTGCTACTTAGGTGTACCATTGTACAACTACTGCTTTTTCCAGTAACTACCTGTCTATTCAGGAGGGCAGCCTTAGATTATTTTGGGGCATACCTGCAAGTGCTTTTCATAAGCTGAAGTCAAAATTACTTTAATGTAATGTTGACTTCATTTTCTGATGTTATAAAACATACGACTATATTGTATGAGTTTGAAGTAATTGAACACAAGAGCTGAAAGTGCCCTTGGCAGCCGTAACTCTGGAGCAGACTTTTGGACTGCTAATGTACACTTGTTAAGAATCACAAATCAACACCACCACTGTAAAAGTGCAATTTTGCCAAAAGGTAGAGGCATGCAGGACAAACTCTCATGCTGCTTCCATCCTTTCTTTTTTCCACTGCAGTCTGTGCACAGTCCTAAATAGCATCTCAGTTGACAACCATACAGCTCACCAGCTCAAAACCGAGAACTTATTCACACACAGGCCCTCAAAAACTTATCATTACCATAATGTCTCAAGACATTCACAGGGTAGTTTTAGAAATCAGACTGCCATCTGCAACAACCTAAATTTTTATATAAATTCTGCTCATCCTCTTGCTCAGTATCTGGTGGCTTAGTTTTTAGTCAACAGGTTTTTGATCAACAGCTGGAGCTGGCTTTGCAGAGAGCAAAATGGTACACAGATGCAAAACTATCCAGTAAGCGAGCAGGACAAAGAAGTTTCAGGAAAAAGGCTAAGGAAAGTGGAACTGAAGACAGAAAGGATGAAGTATAGTGAGAACTGGAAGAAAGATAAAGCATGGCAGAAAAGAAGACCAACAGAAATGAAACAAAACTGTGAGAGAATTCTGTGATGGCAGAAATGACAGAGTGTGTCAGAAAATGTGTATTTCACCAGAATAGATGCAGCTATCCTACTCAGAGCATCTGGGTAACTGAAAACACTGGCAGTGGCTAAAGCAGCAGCTGAAAAAAGGCTAAGAACCCAGCAAACCAAGTTCATCCGAGATTCTTGAAGACAGATGACAACAGAACATGAAAAAGTTATGCAGAAATACTGGGTGTGTGAATAACAAATCAGTGACAGAGATCTTAACAGAAACTTTGCAAATGCAAAGCACTTTGCTGATCATATCACTGTCTATGAATTACATTTATAACTCTACTTGTAATAGAAACATTCTGAGAGACATAAACTACAGAAACAAAGGGAGCAGGGATGAAAGATGGAAAGATGAATTCTTCCTACAGGAAGATGTAGGTCCTTTTCACCATTTGCCTATGAATTTATTATTTCTCTCCTTGATATGTTTCAAGGTGCACTGTGCTGCTATGAATTCACTGATTTTTAACTGACACAGGCACTTTTGAAAGGAAGCAATAACACCAACACACATCTGGAGAATTAGTCATACAGATATAGGGTGGAAAAGACCTTCAAGATCCCTGAATCCAACTGTTAATCCAGTACTGGCAAGTCTATCACTAAACTATCCCAAAATGACACATCTACATGTCTTTTAATGCCTCCAGGGAGATATTTAGAAGTCACATGTTACAACTTCAAAGGTACATTTTTCAGGGGTCAATATATTTCATTTAAATGTTACCTTTTAATAAAGTAACTAAGAATGATAGCAAGCTAACATCCTGAGGTTTACTACTTTTCAAAACTTTAAAAGATTATCAGAAACATATTGTGTTGTACTGTTACTGTTCATAGATTTAATTTAGATCCTGAAATACAGAAATTCAGGCCAACAGTATTTTCCCGTCATTTATATTCTCTTAGTGTATTTCCACAAGAAAAACTGAACTTTTAGAATATTTCTACAGGTGATACATCTATTTTTTTTTCTGAAAATGAAGGAAATGGAAGGAAAATATTAACCTGCTTTTAAACAAGAGAGGTGAAATAATCACCAACAATTCTGAAAAGGCACTTCTGTCTCTACCAGCTCTGTTGGGCCCAGACCTTGGGAACAAAAATGACACAAAGAACAGCACACTGTTGCGAAGGAGGAGTTCATTTGTGAACTGCTGTGGAAGCTTCATCCCTACTAACTGATGGACCCTGACAATACTGCCCAACAGTTTTTCAGTTAGAATAATCAGAATTGGAATAATTTCCCCATACAAGTGGGGGATTGCCCAATATTGGGCACTTCCAAGATTCAGCTGAACATGGTGCTGGGCCATCTGGTCTAGACTGCGCTTTTGCCTAGAAAGTTTGGACCCGATGACCCATGAAGTTCCTTCCAACCCGTATTCCATTATCCTACAGTTCTATGAAAATGTAAAAAAAAATTAAAAACCCAAAGCTAGGGGGAAAAAATTATTCCACTTAAATAAAACTTATTTTAATACATTTCTTAATTCATAAAACCATATACTTAAACAAAGAAAAAGTACTAAAACCTTAATACTTTTACTTCTTTTTATTTTTCTAAATAAAGTGAAAGGCATGAAGACCACCACTCAAAAAATATACTTCAGTGCAACCATTCTGAAATACAAAGAGTTCAGGATGCCAGGAGTCAAGCTCCAGGCTGCAAAGCACTTCAACATCTGCCTAATTTTAAGCCCTTGCTTTGGCTCCACCTGCTCCAAATAAAGACATGCTTATATGCATTGCTGCAAAGATCCAAAGCACACAGTTAAAAATTAGTATGTTAATCATAGATTATAAAGCCACAAAGATCTCAGTGATCCTCTAATCTGACCTGCTGCATAATAAAGGACAGAGGATTATCCTGACTTTATTCTAGTTCTTCATTCATGTGCTTTCAAATGCTTCTCTCAGCGCTTAGAAGTCCTTTTCTTCCTCGAGTGGAAATTGTTTAGAAGATACTTAAGATAAGTTTTGTTCTCTTCTAAGTACACAGCAGCTATTTGTTAAAAAAAAAAAAACAAAGAAAAAAAAAAGCCTCAAAAATGAAAATAGTAACATTAATATAAATCAGAACAAAATAACCATGGCTCTTTGTGTCTCACTTTGATATTTGAAGTGCCTTTCCATATGAGATGCTGTATATATATATATATATATATATATATATCAGTCCTTATGAGCCTACTGCACTTGTTTAGCTTACTTCCATCATGAATGGAAATAGGAAGTCTTCTCCAAAGAAATGCTAATCTTCATCCTGGTTGTTGGGAAGATAGCCCTAGCATAGCTGGGGTAAGGAGCTCCAGTCCACACACTGTACCAGCAGCATCTTTTATAAACAAAGAATGAATTATACCAAACACACTTATAAATTAAGCATGTGCATAATTTATTCTTGGTGGAAAGCAGTAGGGGGGTAGAAATAAATTATACTAAATTGCTTTAGCTTTAGTTAAAAACTGTATGCATACTGAGGTACATACTCTACCAGTCACAATGTCTAGAAATTTGTAACCCAGCCCTAGAAGTTACTCAGCTGACCAAAGGCAATTGCTTTAGCTGACTCTTCAGGAGTTTTGTTCTAAAGTTTTATGGCAATCCAAATCACTCCAATCTGATCCAGTTGATGCAGGTAGGATACATGCAACCTGCTGAACTAGCATCTGTAAACCATCAGGGCATCTCAAATGGGACCACTGCAGCCAACTGAACCATATTAAGTGTGAAAACTTTACTGTGGCCCACTTAGTGCCCCTGACCATACTGACTGGTGTCCTTCAAAGTGTCCTTTGCATACTAGAAGCCTGGACCTCTGGTTCACACTCAGTTTTCTGTTCTGAAGCTGAACAAAGCCTTTATTGAATTTTTCATCATGTGCTAGGAGGCAGAGCAGCTCCTGGCAAGGCAACTGAACTGCTCTTGGCAAGGGAAAAATGCCATATGCACCAGAGCATGCAGAATCTGGCCCTTAGGGAATACTGTTTGTACAAGGTACTACAGAGTCTTGGTACCCACACCAAAGTACTGGGGATTTGTAGTCAATAGTACTCCTTAAAACAATTTGAGAGCTCTCTAATTGTACTCACTGTGCCTATATTCCAGATGCTAGTGGGCTCTTTCCTGGCTCAGTCAGATCCTGCAGGGAAGTACAGGGAAGTTCTTGACTTGATAGGAAAGCTGGGTGTCTTCATACACGGTGAGCCCTATAGTGGGCTTCACTATCTTCTATAAGCCAAAGCCATGCCTATTTTACGGACCAGCCATCAAGATATCATCTTGGCCCTGGATTTTGGTGCACCGTTTTGCTAAGTATGATGGCTTGAAATCCCATGTACAAGTCAAATGTCCATTTCAAAAAGTGTGTTGCATTGCAGTTGTGGAAAAAGGAAAACCTGCAACAACTCTAAGCAATTCAAGAAAAGCAGTGTTTGTTTTATTTTTATATAACCAACCAAACAAGGGGGATTTGAGAGGTTAAGTTCCTTTAGTATAGTTCACAGGGACTGAAATTATGAAAGGAAGTTTTAACTTCCCTCCAGTTACTGGAAGTAACAGTTGAGTTCTCAGCCTTACATCAAACCAAGAGAGATCAGTGTTTGCTGCCTAAGAGCATTAACTGCAATCAACAACTACTGTTATTGTACTACACAATGAAAGTAACTGAACTGAACTTTCAGTTATAGACTTTTTTAATTGGTCTTGCTAGAGGGCATTTTTTGTGCCCTTATTTTTTTTTCTTTGAAGCCATAAGACACAAATCATGAAGCAGTGAAAGCTAACAGGAGATATCAGCAGTGAATTTATTTAACTTGCTACCACTTCAAGTAATACAATCCTCCCCATCCCCCCAATGTAATTTCCATTTAATTGTGTTATAAAATCTGTTTTGTGTTGTTCAGGTCAAATTGAGTCTGAGGTAAAAATAAGTCGAAGGGTCAGCAAGGGATGGGCCAGTGCGATGGGCTGATACTTTTCAGAGTAATTGGTTCTTGAAGAACATAATCTAAATTCCTGAAAAATCAGTAGAAGCTCCAAGAAAAGTCTAGGTTTGATATAATTGAACAGAAAGTATCTCAAAAGTATAAATATAAGGCATCAGTCTTGAAGTAATTTCCTGCATTTTACTTGTTCACCTTTCAGAAATAACATCATTTAAAGCAATAACACCTACATAGTATCAGGTTTGAAATATCTTTTTTTTAAATATTTTTTCAAGGTTGCAGTTTATGCTTTGAAAAATAATACTTGCACATATTTATTGAAGAAGATTGAAAATAATTATTCTTTTTTTGCTTAAATTGCACACAGCAGAGGATTCTGTTTAATTACATGTTTAAAGTACCTAGTCAGTTGGAGTAAATGCAGTAAATCAAATGTAAATGAAAATACAGCAATATTCTAATAAAATTTCTAGAAATAGAAGTACTTATGAAAAAAAAAAAAGACCAGCACATAACTAGAGTGCATTTTAGCAAGTATGGTATGCTTATGTAAAAATCCTCGCAGTAATTTGTTAAATCTCAATTCATGATGGCATACCATAAAATAATTTAAAATTTTACCTTGGCTTCTCCCTCTTATGTTATCAAAAGTGAATATATAATTTGTTTATTACTATAAAAGTAAACATATGAAACAAAGGAGCATTTAAGAAAACATTAGCCTTTGGTGTCAACAGATAAACAGCACTTTCCTCAACAGATAAAAACACAGTCATTCTTCCACTATGCCTTATATCCAATAAATGTTCTAGGACAATTTCATGAATAGGACACTCTGATTTATAACTTTTGTTAATATTCTTTCATCACAAAAAACTACAATCTATGAAAATACAAGAAACGCAAAATAAATAGATAAGAAAGAAGGAAACCATGAAGTGATTAATGTTGTAATGAAAGATTTTACAAATCTTGTAATGAATTTGAAGACAATAATTTGAAGTGCAATGGATGCTTTACATATGACTATTTTTTTCCTGATAGATTCTGGAGTAACAAACACACGAGGACAGAATACTACTTTTCAATAAAGGTTAATACAGTTAACAGTACTGCTTAATACTGGAAATACATGAACAATCCTTTGGGTTTGCCAAGATTAATCCCAGATCAGGTTATGATACACGACATGTCCTAGTTTTGCTTGCAGGTGCCGAGAAGGAGTGGATACTAGAACTGTATGGGTGTGGCTATATTGCTATTCCATACCACCCACTCACCCCTGGGGCACACTTTTGGGGAGAAGAAAAGGTGGGCACACCTTGGAAGTGACACTATTTTACTCTGATTTTTTCTGAGGGGAAGTAGCCAGGAACAGCCCTGCAGACTCCGTCCTTCTCCTGCCTATCCTTTCCCTTCCCTCAGGAAGAACACAGCTCTAAGTGGAAAACACAGCTGAGCCCAGGGGAGCACTGCAGTATCAGTGCAGGAAACAGCCATAGGAACAGAGAGCCACGGAGACAAGCCCAAGCCCAGCGGAACCCGAGCTGAGGGGAGAGGAGAGGAAGAAAAACAAACACGGCCAACCTCAGCTGTGCCCAGTGGTCCAGGAGCAGGAGGTGCAGCATGAACAAACTGGCTTTTGGGAAGTTTGTTCATCATTGGTTTTCCTGTCTCAGGATCAGGGACAAGGAACATGAGCCATGGAGAGTGTCCACTGTCTTGTCTTGGTGGGCACACAACAGAATTACGTTGAGGTAAACACCTTCTGTGTGCAAAGCACCTTCTCTTTTGTATATTTTTGTTATTAATATTGTTGCTCATAGTGTGTGTTTCTCATCCCACTGCTATTTTTTACATCCCAATTAATGAGAATTACATTACCAGAAGTAACTGCAAAAATTGAAACAAAAAACTCTTTCCAAATATTTTTTTCATTAAGACAGTTAAACTATTCTACTCCTGCATTCCTCTCTGTTATTGCTAATGCAAACCTCAGAACAATGACAATCCCGTATCAGTTTATCTCTGTGCGGAGTAGTGAAAAACATATCTGCTTTTTTTAAAGCACATTGTAAATTAAGCATATCTGCTTAATTCACATCACTCAGTTACTTTGCTCTGGAAGAGCTTGTAGTGAGGTCAACAGGCATGCCTACAGGTGATACAACACTTCCCTTTGCTCATTACTAATAGCACAGAAACTTGTCTGCATGCTCCTTTACTTCTTTCAAAATACTTTTAGAGTGCAGTGACATAATATGCTTCCACAAAAGTAATGCTGAATTATTCCTATTATTTTATATTTCTCCATGTGTCTCTCAGTTCCATATCACACTTACAAGGAATTTGTCTGCTCATCCACTTGGAGCAAAGCACAAACAAGCACTCTGCAATGTCACCAATGTCAGTGTCCAGAGCCTTCCCTTATGATACTTTTCTGTATCAACGCAGTATTCATCTTTGTCAGGTTTTGAAACTGTTTCCAACAGGTCTCTTGAGAATACCCTCAGTCACCTGGACAGACACTCTGGATTACCCAAAACATGCAATACCTTAGCTTTTTTAAACCAACAAATTTGTGGTTCTATATCCATGGCTATATTTACATTTTTCTCTCTAAAAACAAACCTATAACTACACAGAACTTAAATGCTCTTCTTCCTAAAAAGACATGCAATATAGCTTTATGAAGGCTCCAGCTTCACCATAAGGCTCAAATGGATTAAAAAAAAAAAAAACAACAAAAAAAGCAGAGGCAAATGCATGAAGTTATTGAACTGTACATAATTATGAGTGATGACTGAGTAGCTGATTAATCCAAGTACAAGTACTCTCATATTTCCATGAAATAGCAATACAGAATAATAAATGTTATGGACATGATCTAAAATGAAAATTATAAAAATAAAAAAGATATCTAGTACATAGAACACACCAGTTCTTTTTTCTAACCATGAAAGGAAATGTGATTTTCAAAAGAAATTTTTAAAAAATACCCTGGTACAGGCACAGCTTTTTAATTGCACATAGCAAAGGTCAGTTACAACAGAAAATTTCTTGTGTAAAACTTTAAAAAATAATTTCTCATACACAAACTGTGGAACAGTTTTTGATCACCTCCTATGAACACCAACTATCCACCAACCAAAACAATACTCCCCACTACTATGACAGCCAAGCTGATGACCCACAACTGGGAACAGAGCATTTGTACACAGTGTACACTGCTCTGCTTACAATCAGGACAGGAATAGCTCACATTACCTTTAATCCAGGTGATCCTGTGGCAATAATTGTGAAGAAATTATAACCACAAGATCGCTGCTAGGAAAGCCCAGAGGGTAGAGATCCCACTGGCCGCACAAAGCTCACACTAAATCCCATGCCAACAAATGTAACATACAATAAAAAGACTAAAGTTTGCATCACTCTTTTCACTGTTTATTTGTGGGTGCTCTTGTGCAAAGCCAGGAGCTGAACCTTGACGATCCTTGTGGGTCCCTTCCAACTCAGGATTTTCTATGACTGAACAGCACAAAACACCACATAAAAATGTCTGGCAGCAGATGCTGGCACCTGCAAAGTGATGGAAAGTCAGAAAAAAATACTTCACTCAGGTGTCAAAAGCTAAAATTGCCACCATCCACTCCTAAGGGGTTTATGTAAACACATGAATAATGAAAAATTTACCAAATTTTATGGCCATCAGAACATCTCTAGCTCTTCAGCCTTCGTCTGTCCTTGTTTCTACTAATGTTCACCTAATGGACGCCTCTTGACAGAAGTCACTAGGGCCCAATAATAACCAATGTCTGCCCAATTAGAAAGGTTTAGTGCCCCTGGTTTAAGCATTTCACAAGTGCTGATGACTATGATTACAGAGACATCATGATTTCCCACAGCTCACTTGACAGGCAAGAGTCACAAACTCTGATGTCCTGATCCCCTGCCATCATCCAGGCATAAAAGATCTAAGGAATATAGCTACAGATTTTTTAACTATGTGCTTGTCTTCAAGTATTGGCAAACTTGTGGAAAATTAGAATAGGATAGATAAGAGACCATTTTAATGTGGAAATGACAGCATTTTCCAGATTAAAGAGAAACACCAGCACATCATTATTTCTTTTTACTCCAAGATAGATAGGACTTATTTTTGGTTGTTATGTAATAATTAAGTTAATTCTTGTAAGTGTTGATTTCTAAAGTTACCTTATCATGACCTTCTTGAAGGCTAACTGATATGAAAGATGTACTGGTTTGTATGTGTACAACTTTTAAATAACTTAGACATAATATTGCCCAAAAGAATTATATTCTCCATTCAAATCCTAAAGCACTTACAGTTTTTATCTCAATATTGAAGTGTTCATTAGATATAGGAAGAATTTACTCTAGAAATATAATATTGCAGATAAAAACTGTTGCTTCTAATATAGCAAATCCTAAAACAGCAATACTTTATAATGTCATCATCAAGTACAAAGAAGACTGTTCTATGTATAGAACCTACAAGGTCATTTCACATGATAACTGGTTATGAATTTAGTATCAGCATTTAACTATCAAGTGCTGATTTTAATTGGGAAGTTAGTTAATCATCTGGCAGTGTTTAAACAAGCTGCCAGGCTCATAAAGGCAAGAATAAACTCTCCAAGAGTGAAAAAAAAATAAAATTTCCAGTAATTTATTCAATATTGGCCAATGTTAAAACAGTCTAAAAATTATTTAAGTTTAAAAGAGTATATTTTAGGCTGGTAATAATATAAAAAGCATTAGGGAAAACTCATAAATATTTCTGCAACGTGAGGCATCACTAAGACTGAAAATTTTGAAAACTGTGAAAACCATCAGAGAGTCTAGATGCAGATTTGTTGTATTAAATTCTATTATTCAGAATGATAGCAGTATTCTATCTTCCCATGTATTCCTTTGCAGGCTGTCATGTTAGGTTAAATCCACCACTTTATCCCAAGACTAATCTTGGAGGGAAACTCTATATACAGAAAAATTTATTTTATTAGGAGAGCAGTGTGCTATTTCAAAATCTGACAGTAATCATGTTTTCAGTAGACTGACACTTAATTTCAGCATTGCTGGTGCCACATGGCCTTGTGAAGAGGGAACAGAGATGCACAAATAAAGGCAATGATGCTCTGGCTCTTGCATAACTTTTTCCTCGGCAGAATACTTTACAGGTATATTTATTGCCTTCTTGCACAAGAGAGCTCTCTTTGTGAGCAGGAGAAGCAAGAAAATGTCTTTGTGTACAAATGATCACAGACCATCACATGTAACTGATCCAGTTCAGACATCTAAAAGACGCCTAGCATCAGCCAGTCATGAAGGATTTCTCTGCATTTAGTGGAAAGTATCTTTAGTTCATGATTCATACTGAACTAAAACTGAAATCTGAGCTGGGATGAATCACACATACTTGATGTCCATCTTTTTCTCTCCACTTCAACTACTGTTTTAGAGAGGATGCTCACCTTTTAGGTGACTCATTATGAAATCCAGCCCAGAAGATCAGGAGATAGAAACAAGATGATGAAGTAAAAGGAAAACAAAAAACAAACAAACAAAAAAAAGTGGTCAAACAAAAGCTAGGAGTACTTGGACCAGAAATCAAATTGAATAATCTGTACTCTTTCATAATGCATCCTGTTTGGAATACTTTTGCCTGATAGCCACATGGGTTGCATGGATGTCTTAATTTCAGCCAAGGACAGGCTGAGGGGTCATTAAAGGGCAGAGCCAGGAGCTGTGTGGGCACAGCCAAGATACTATTTTATCCAACAGCACCTTGTGTCATGGGCAGGAGCAGGAGAAAGGGACTCTCTCACTTCCAAGATGAAGCTGCATGGCTTGAAATCCATCATGTAGGGCCTGTCCATCACCATTTTTAATTGTCCTGGGCTTGGTAAGCATCTTCTGCTTGGTAAGCATCTTCTGCAGAATTTAGATTTCTGCATCTAAATCATCTTCTCCTTGTATACTTTAGTGATAATATTTTTGCCATCACTATTCATTTTCTTACCTAATGGTTGCCTCCAGTAAATTGCTCTTATCTCAACCCATAATCTCTACCTTTTGTTTCCCACATGAGAGTAGGGGGAGAAGCAGCTTGTGTCTTGGAGGGGCATTCCTAATCCATGACAATGGGGTAAGCATGACAGATAAAAAAAACCTAAGTGGGCAAAATGTGCTTACTATTTTTAAAATATGACAGTATATTTATAAAAGGGACTGCAAAATATTCCTACTGTGGTCAATACTGGCAATGCTTATTCAGGACAAGATCTAGTAATACAGTGTTCTAGCAAGTGTTCAAAATTCTCTTTGCCCCTCCTATGCATCCCCTATATTCCTCTGAATAGCAATAAACTACCAAGAAAAATGCTTTGAAGGACTGTATTTCCATTTAAAAAGTGGGTTTGCATGAGAAAAATAGTGTCTTCTCACTAAAGAATTAACAGTTTATTATACTTTTTCACATGAAGTATGACTTTCGTGGGAATAGGTAAAAATGAATTTTATTGTTTAGTACTAGTTTTTCAATGAGGCTGTTAAAACTTTCTGCTGGGTTTCTGAACTCCCCTTAGAAAACATGAGTTTGAAGCAGAATGGTAGAGATTAATGGTAGCTAAAAAATACTGGTTCTAAAGGATTCAGGGAATGACTTATAACTAAATTAAAATTCTGCAAAGAAACATCTGAGAAAAGTATTTCCATGTGTATGAAAAAACATCTATCCTGTATTATGCTGAATACATTAAAAAATTATATCCAGATCAGTGCTGGAGAACATGTGACAGTCAAATACAAACTATGCAATACTAGAGCCACCTCTCTCTCTCCAGCAATTCTTAGAAAACAAGAAAGATTTTACTAATAACAATTTATATATGCATATCCACATGTTAAAAACAAGTTCAAAGGAGCTGGCAAGTGGACTAATCATTAACAGAAGCCTTGTAATAATCTTGTTATGATTAGTACATATTGTTATTAAGAGTGATTTGGCATGTAGTAATTTTACAAATGTCTTTAACATGTAAGATACAAGAGGGTTTTTTTATTGGTCTACTACTCTGACAATCTTTAAGTGTATAAACAGAAAATGAAATAATAGCAGTCTGCATAAAGGATGAACATTTTTTGTTCCACTTCTCTCTGTTAAATCTTGGAAAACCTATGATAAATACATCACAGAAAGCAACTAACTACCATGGTAAACCTTTGTAAAATTCAAAAACTGTAAACCTACAATAATCCTAATCTGAACAGCTAATCACAGTGTGAAGCTATTCTAATGTGTATCCAATTATAATGAGCACTATGATAATGGCACTGTCATTAATCTCTTGTGCTATTTCTCATTATTTCTAGAGACACTGTTAAAAGCAATTTCTTGGAGCTATTTAACAGAGATGGGAAAATTCAGCCTTTGTATTGCCCAACATTTTCTATGGCATTCCTTATTTTCAGGAATTTCAAACTTTGTCAATAAATTCTGAACAAAATAAAATCTTTAACCTATTATCTGATTGAGGTTTGTTGTTAAGTATACAAAAATTGTTCAGATATTCCATTCCAGAATGAAATCAGACTGGGAAAAGCAGAAAAGTTTTGCTGTGCAATAGCTTTACAAATTTCTTCCCCAGTCATCAGATAACTTGTCACTTCACACTCTGGAGCAGCAGCAAAGCTGCTTTTTGTGGTTCCTAGGACAAAAAGTACTGCTTCTGAACAAAACACAAACTCTTCTGGAAGGTTTTGCTTTTGACACACAATGTGGAAATGAATTTGACAACTAGATGCTCCAAGAAGTCCCTCAGTGCCTGAATGTGCCCCCGTTCAAAGCCACTGTGGTTAATCAGGACTTTAGTAGGACCTGTAACAGCAGAACAAGGAGCAAAGGTTTTAAACTAAGAGTGAGTTGATCCAGACTAGATAGAAGAAAAAAAAAAATTGACAATGAGGTGGTGAAGACTCAAACAGGTTGCCCAGAGGACTGGTAAATGCCCTGCACCTGGGAATATTCAAGCTATCTACATCCATACCCAACATATCTGCCTTCACCTACAATCATTCTGGGCCTCATCTCAGGCCTGAAGAGAGCTTGGCTCAAAATGGTCATAATTTTCCCTCTCCTCTTCCAGGCGTGAAGAGCCAAGGATAAAGATGCAAATGAACCTAAAATATTAACAAGTTTTCAAAAAGAAAACCTGGCGATGGAGAAAGAATGTCACCATGAAAACTGCAAGGCTTTTTCTGGTCTTTTCACTTCTGTCACAGTGGTACTGCTTGCTTCCTTTTCTTTTGCCCTGTATCCAGGCTCTCCTGAGGAGAGGGGGTGACTGCTGCTTGGCCTCTGTTGCAAGTCAGGCTGGTAACTTGGGCACAAGAAGCACTGGAAGAGACTGAAATAAACAGAATGGTCCTGTAGTAATGGCTTGTATGCTGCCTAAGGACAGAAATCTTCCAGTGCCTTGTGATCCCACAAAAATCAGTGAGGCATGTATAACACAAACAACAGTGACAGCCTGGCTCTACACTGCAATACAGTCTTTCAGAAGGCCTCTCTGAAGATTTAAGTACAGTCACCTTAGCATTGATTCAAAAGGATTTTTTTTTTAATGCAAAAAGCAGGTTTCAGGATTGGAACATAATGCAATTGTTTTGAAACCCAGCGCTGAAACAGTTAATATATTCTGAATTACCATCTATCATTCATAGAAAATAGGTGAGGGAAACAGTTGCTCACCTTCATTTATCAACATGAATTTAAACGGTTTTTAATTTGTTCTCCACACTACAACTGGCATTTGAGAAGAAAACACGTGTCAAGAATATCTACCCGAAACACATCTAAAAAAAATGTATAAAGATGAGTTATTGAGAGAAAGAAAAATGTCAGGTCAAACTGATAGATAAAAGAGGATAAGGAGATTGAGATCTCCTTTGAAGGCAGGAAAAACAGTGACGGAAAGAGAAGAGAATAAAGAATAAAATACTATGGTTGAAAACATGAAATAATTTTATAGGCAAATATGGGCAGATGCGACATTGACAATGTTATTACTTGGAGAAATTTCAAGCCTGTGGATTTGGTGGTTAGTTTTGCTTTGGTTTCGAGTTTTTAAAAATTATTCTTATTATAACTATTAAGACTAGAAAGATACTGATCTT
Source organism: Petroica traversi (assembly GCA_025920805.1). Lineage (NCBI taxonomy): Eukaryota > Metazoa > Chordata > Aves > Passeriformes > Petroicidae > Petroica > Petroica traversi. The sequence continues at coordinate 14,161,612 of JAHLSL010000014.1, forward strand.
TCAATATCTTCTTACTTTTAAGATAAAATATTGTAAACTAAATAAAACTAATTTCTGGTCTTGTTCTTCATGGGATTTGGAACATGTGAATGAACCCATCAGTATGTTGGGACTAGCAGACCAGACTTCCTGGGTAGCTGTTATATTGCATGAATAAATGAGGATTTTAGCCTACACAATAAAGATGAACTGCAATTTTTTTAGCTGTGATTAAACTCACCCCATAAATTCAAGAAGCAAGATATCAAACCAAGGGAAGGGTTGTTTCAAGACAAGATCTTATGACAGAAACACACATCTGCAGTTGCACTGCAGAATACTAAGGTTTATGATTTCAATTCAGTATCAATAACTGGCACACCAGCCCATTAGAAACTGCACTGCAAGGGAGTGCAATTCCATAAGAGATGAGCAGCATACCTGAAAAATTACATACATATTGTTTTGGCAGATGAACATAATTGTATCTTAATGGATACAAGTAGCTAAGGGCAGGTAATCTTACAGCAAACTTTGAAAAATAATTAAAAACGGCACACAGATAATTAAATGAATAAAACCATGTACATGACAATGATGCACAGCACTTGTTTTCATGGCTTTGTTTCCCTGGTACTGGAAGCCTCCTGCCCTCAGTTGTTGTCCTAGGAGCATTTCCAACCTCTTTAATCGCATCTTAAATCAGACTGCAATCTAAACAGCATTGCTTTCTGATCAGCATCTCCCAGGTCTCCAGGCAGTGGACCTTTGACCATACAGAGCGCAATCAGTGGGCACCAACAAACTCCATAAACGTGTTCTTCAGTGCACATACCTTCCTCGGGTGAGGACGGCAAACCATTTCTGGCTGCAAGCCAAAGTGGCATTGTTGCTGCACCACAAGCCCTTGATCAACCACATATTAACTAGAATGGTTAAAAAATTTAAAACATTGCTACTTACGTAGCCTTCAGAAATTATATACTTCTTTCAGATGTTTTGCTTATCTCTATTTTTCCTTCTGCACAGTGTCTATACTGTAAGACATGGAAAAAGCTTTCATATCACACAGCTCATTAGAGGCTTAAATGAACCAGTTTTAGATGTATGATTTTGACCTCATTACTGTCCTCAATCAATGAAATAAAAATGGCGGCTGTCACAACATCATCTCTTGGATACATTACTGTGGGAATCAGCAATCAGAGGCTGCTCCTCAGATAGTAGAACTGCTACTGAATATATTTGCTAGTAGTAAGCCTGATTAAATAATAATAGGGAAACAGGCTTTTTAGAACTCAATAAGCCAATCAAACTATCTCTGAGCAAACTGGAGAGAAAGATCTAGCCTACCTGCATCACGTCATAATCTTGGTCCATTTGCAAAATGCTGTAGAAAAAAAAACCTCTCACCTGGCACAGTTCCTAAGCCACTGCTTAAATACATCTTAATGTGCTTGAATGTGACATGCTGCCAGTGTCTCAATGAAACTTGCCATGTGTCTGAAGACCTGGTCTGAAGAGGAAGCGCATGCTTTGGGATCAGTGACAATTTTATTTTTTTTTTTTCACCCTTCCCCACATTTATGCCAGCCAAACACCTAACACAGCATGAGCCATGCTCCAGAGATGCCACTTTCTCTCCACTGCCTACAGGAGGAGCTGGGGTAACTGTAACTCATTTCAAGGCTTGATGCTTAACCCTTAAACAACTAACTGCACTCAGCCCATCTAGTATCAATTAGATGGATTATCTACAGCTGCATTCAATTTAAAAGAGTTTTCGCTTACAAGTACTAGGCCATCTTCAGAACTTTACACTTCTGAATTTATTGTTATGTAAACAATCATTATTCAAAATTCCAAAAATACAGAGATGTTTTCAGTTTACTAAACCTTTAGTTTGCACATATTTGTGCGTAGTAAGCTGTTCTATGTACAGCTTGCCTATTACATTTACTGGACATAAAATGTATGTTATTTTTCTGAGACCTGGGTGACCAATACTTACTGAAGACTCAATAATTCACTACCAGACCAGAAAAAAGGTTTTTTATCAAGAAAAAAATACAGAAAAAATTAGCACTTAGACAAGTTTTCAACAAGCCTGCAAAGTCAAAAGTTTTCAAATTTTCCACTGTTCAAGTTAAGCTATTCTAATTTATTGATTTATTTGTACTTGGAAAAGAAAGACTTTGACTGCTTCGTAATTCAGTTTCATTTTTACCATTAAAATAGAGGTAATTTTTTTCCAGAAAATATACTGTGACATGTCTGAAGTCATGTTATTAAACAATTCAACACTGTTTTGTATGTAATATTGTTTTGAGGTGAAACTATTCTTAGAAGTTCCTGTTTCCGGAATCATGCATATCTATGGGATGCTGGGTTTTGATAGTTCTTTTATGATTAGGCAAAGATTCCTTCTTTCATTTTGACATATGTATCAGTTAAATCCTACAAATAAGTCTTCTTGCTGCAGTATAAAACTGAAAGGTTGTACCTTTGACTTCTTTCATCATGTACTTCCAATTAGTTTAATAATGTTCCCTGAACACATGTAGAAAAATGGAGCTTTGAAGAGAGGCAGAATGTGGGCAGAAGAAATTATCTGTATCCTCAACAGCAAGTAGGGAAGAAACAATGTTTTACCTTTCTGTAATTCTCTTCTCCCTTCCTTCATCTACTTTTCATCCTCATAGATGCATGTAACAAGATGTCAGCCTTCATCCATGGGAGACAGCATGGAAAAATTTGGGCAGAAAAGGCTCTCCAGAGCTGTATGACGCCTATCTACACCTGGTCAGGTGAAAAGCTTCTTTGTAACAGAAGGTGATGTGTGATTAGGCATACAGCAAAAGTAATTTACCTTAAAGTAATTTCTCCAGAGTATCCTCAACTATCTCATGATCTACAGCATACAAATTGGGAGGGGATTTTTTTGGCAGAAGATAAAGCTGACTTTTTTCAGGCTGTTTTTAGCCTGGTTTCCTATGGAAACAAGACTGAGCAACAATATAATATAGTCTGTGTGTCCTCTCTTCTGAACTAAGTAGCCTGATTTCAACTAAATGTGACTGAGGAGATAGAAATCTCAAAGATAGTTACACTCTTATAAATTTTGAAAGCGGCAGCTGCTAGAGAGAAGAGAGACCAGGATCCTTGTATTAACATGCAAGGTGCTAACAATCTTATCAGCCCATTTCTGCTGTCAAGTGTGGCAGCCAGCACACCATCACCAGAATATATGCATATTCAGAGATAAAAGAAGACTTCTATAATTCAATTATTAACCAAGGGACATAAATCCACAAGAAACTGGTCCTCTTCAATTTTGGTTCTTTTAGACTTTTTCTCTTTTAACTAGGCAGCTAAGATACCAGGCTGATGGTGACGGGGAGAAATTAAAAAAAAAAAAAAAAAAAGGAGGAACAGTTTAAATGAAAATCAAAAGCATACAAAATCCTAACTGTAGCAAAAGGGAAGAGTAAATAGGTGGAATAGAGAGTTTATCAGTTACTATATTATAAGGATGGACAGCTTTTAAGGTTATGTCCTACCTACATTTAAATACATTTACAATTTTACCAGACACAGAAGTCCTACACAGACACACAGACAGACACAGATACAGGAAGGAGATTATGAGCATCACATTTAGCTCCAACTAGCTAACATATTGAATGATTCAGCTTTTTCACTAAGATAAGAATGACATAAGGCTGAAAATCATTTTCATTTCCTATATTCCACAGTCAAGGAAACACATAATGGTTAGAGAACTGGGACTCCCCCACCAAAACCATTTTTTACAGCTCTTGAATGATTAGTTTGAGATGGTCTAGCAAAATTATCTATGCCATAATTTCTCCTTGCCTGTGTCAAAAATACCTCAAAAAACACCACCAAATACTCACTGATTCACTGTCAAAATGCATGCATTGACTAGAAAAAGTGGTAGGAAAAGTTATTTGTTACACAAACTAGCCTAATTGTTCATTATGTATCTGATGTTCTGTCAGTGTTTACTATAAATAAGACTGTTCTGTTCCAAGATTTCACAAAAAAGATACAAATTCTGAGCTTTCTGCCAAAAATTTTCAAAATCTAGAAAGTATTTCTCAGCTAGCAGTTCCTGAAATATAGTTAAATGTTTGATCACTACCTAAGAATTATCAAGGGGTGGGGGGGGGAAATTAAAGAATGGAGAAAAATGACCTTCATTTTCTCTCATTTTTGCAGCTTTTTTTTTTTTTTTTTTTTCTTGTCAGATCTCTTTTCCTTTGCATCCCCTCTGCTCATGCTGGGAATCAGGTGTGTGCTGCCAGCAGGACTTGTTAATTCAAGGAGCTGCTGCTGTCCAATTAAGCTTGGTGCCAGATCACCGACAGCCAGACACTAAGGTACCTAATTCTCCTTCCGAGTTCAGCAGTAAATGCAACACCATTAGCAGCATAGTCTAGGTATTAATTCACTCATTTGTAGGCATGCTCTAAGGTTAATTCATGTCACTCCAGATGAAAAAAACTAAAAGAAGTGAAGAAGGATATCAAGCACTTAAATGAGCCTCAGTAAAAAAACAGAGTTGTCTTTAGCCAAGAAAGTAATCCAGAACAGCTGAACTAAGATGAAAGTTTACTCAAGCAATCTACTTTTACTATTTCAAAGTTCCTGGGTGCCTAAAAGGTCCCCTTAATACATCCACTGATAGTTTTTCAGATTTGGGAATTCTGAGAAGCCAAAATTTAGCTAAAATGAAACATAAAAATCAAGCTGATAATCTCCTGCCTACCTTCCATGCAGAACAGAATTAATTAGATATAATTACGACACACTGGATCATGATCAAGCACATCTGAAGTACAGTGTTAACCAACACTTTTAAAATGTAAAACAAAGTGCTGGCTCCCCTTGTTTTTCACTAGCTGAATGTAGCGGAGCCTATATTGAATTTGTAGTCTGCAGGCATCATAGAAGAACAGATTGTCTTGGTGTAATCCATAAAGAATAAGAGCATCCCAATCATCAATAAGACTTAAGTTTGCTATGGATGGATACACATCTCAGCCAGAATAGCACCTAAAAAAAGAAATTCAGAATCTTGATTGAGGGGATAGATACATCTTGGTTCAAGGATATATTCAGACATTAACAGTTCAGTTCCTTTCTTTGGCTCCTGCAATACAAGCCCCTGTCTCCTACTACTCTGCAGGTTATGCAAAGCATCAGGCTATGTGACCTGAGTGAGAAATCAGGTATGGGAGGCACAGCTCCTTACACTGTACACTGTATTATGACAGAAGTAGATACTCAATCCACGCTGATGGAGGATCCCATTAACCTCAGAGAACTGTGCTGAAGTAGCCCAAAAGTAGCCTGCGATTTGCAAAGGAGACCCATATATATCTTAAGTGCTATCTCTCTCCATATTTCTACAGAGATATAAAAGCAACTTTCCTAAGACGAAGAAACGCCTTCTTTTAAAAATGTGCTTGGGATCACTGCTTTCCTTCAGGCAGCACTGGTAAAAATCCATCTAATGTTTTCAGGTCCCCTACATACACTTGTTTAATGGATTCACTGCTTCTTTGAGGTGGGAGAGCTGAAGTTTTATCTGCAACATCTATTTTCCCCGGAAGTGTCCTTACAAATGGGTAGCACATTATTCTGGCTGGGAAAGAGCCCCCTCCAGCCTTTCCTTAGACAAGAGGAGAAAGAAAAAACAAAGAGCATGATTCTGTAGCTTCGAGGGTACAGCAGCTGTGTGAGAGAAGTATGCTCCAGATACTTCTGTGGTAACTGTTTATGAAATGTATTCAGTAATTGGTTAGCATAAGGAATGAGACAGCTCCTAGAGGCAGGTTTAAAGCCCTTGACTCCATGTTTGGCCCCCAGCAGCTCTCCTGTCTTGCACTCAGTTCTCACCCTTGCTGTACTTTCTCAAGTACAAGATACAAAGCTGCTAACAAAATTTCTAATCTTGACACTCAAGTATTAGTCAGTGGCTATGCTGAGCATCCAGTAGCCAAATCTTCTTTTTATTTGTGGATGTTTATGCTTCTTGAGTTTTTAAAATTCTTCTCATGATGGCAAAGACAACTTTATTTCCTCCTTAGAGAAGCCATCCGAAGAAATAGATGGCATAACAACATTATAAAAGAGACAAAATTAGCAGTCATGAAAAGTACAGAAGGCTTGAAATAAAACATATATTTGCTGGGAACAAAAGCAGTGACATTGAGAGTGACACTTGAAAGAGAGATCTGCAGGCAGGGTTTTTACAGACACTGAAGCCTGTAGGATACTGTGATTAACTTACTGCATACTCGATTTGACCTCACTTGGAAAGGAAGGACAGGTGAGAGATGGGTGCTGATGTGCAGTCCACAGTCAGCATCATTCCTCCGTGATTAAAAATCAGGTTTACCGAGTTCCACAGAACCTCCTCTGCACTCTCTGGATCCCATTTGAGCACTGTAGCCCATGTGTCTAATCCTAAGAGAGTTAGAGTGTTTTCCAGTCTAGAAAGAGTGAACAATCTATGTCAGCAGAAAGAGCAAGAACAATATTGACTAGAAAGCTTGTATGTTCATAAAATATTTTAATACTTATTAATAAGGTATTTTAAACCCAATAAATAATGCAAGAGATAAAATACTTCAGGTAGTGTGAAAAAGAATTAAAAGATAGATAGAAAGCACAGTGTAGCAACGAAAGATGCCACCACTACAAAATCTACATAACAGGTACCAATTGTGTGACACGTTTATTATCTGGAACTTGATGAAACCTAGTGTCACTGACTAAGGCTCCAGGTTTTATTAGGCTGGGAGAAATAGCAACACATTCATGCAGCTTTTATGATGCATATAGAAAATGAGAGACAACAGTTGGATCCAGCAGTCAGGAAAATGGAATTTAAGCACTGACTCAAGAGTCACTGCACTCTCCTAAGTATGTTTCTCTTGATAGCATTTTAATCAATTGCTCTTGAACTTGGGCAATACATCTGCTGTATTTCCCAAGCTATCAAACACAAAGATTTTCAAGCTGCTATAATTTATAAATGGACCTCACACTGTCCTCCCAGATATCATTAAATCCAACCACAAGTGGCCAGTCCACTATGCACTCCACTGCCTCTATAGCAATGGCCACATTTCAAGTTAGGAAAGGATACTAAGAAATAATAAGAAAAAAATTAAAAAATGAACAAATAAAAACAACTAAATCAGAAAAAAAAAAATCATAAATACTGCCCAGGGCTGCCCAAGAGATGAGGCTCAGGAAGAAAGAATGACAGTTTGCAATATTTTGAGGAAGCACAGTGAGCTTTGTGCAAAGATAATGTGCTAATAATAAATACAAATTTAGAAAAGACCACAATTTCAACTTTTTCCCAAGGCTCTTTTGAATGTCTGTATGCCCCTGAATGTCTAACACGGCAGTGGTTTTATTCTGTATGGCTACTGACCTAGTACCATTTAATTAAAGCAATTACAGTAGAAATTCATTTTCATGAAGGAATAACACACTTTGCTTGTTAGACAGAAGCAGGCAACTGAAAACTGAGTTGATTACACATGAGTTCTATTTCTAATTTTTAATTTTATGTCAGTTCTTGGATGCTGTGGCAACTCCCATTTCTTCACTGTTTGAAGAATGCAGAAATGCTCCAAGACCGAGTAAGGGCATATCAGTAGTGGACACACAGCCTTTTCTTGGGCAAAAGACTATCACATCTTCCCAACCACAGTTCTTCCATAGCACCTGGAAAGCTCACATGTTTAGGACAGATTTTCAAAAGAGAATTACTTTTGTTCCCACAAGTTTTATGGAGGTCTTCAATACAAGCTTTTGAAAACTCCATCCTGAAAGCACAGCATTTAGGTCAGCAGTAATGGTTCATCAACCATTTCTTTCAAAGCCTCTCAGCAGCTGAAAACCTTTTCAAGAAACCACTTTATATAGAGGCATTGCTTTCTTTGGGAACTGCACATGTATATGAAGAGACAGAGTTTTCTCCCACTTAAAAGCAGTGCAGTCTACTCACAGCAAGCAATCACAGAAAATGCTGTTGAAATTACATATATTTTCTAGCAGTTTTGAAAGGGATCTAAAGGTAGACCTAGGGTATATTTTATCCCCTGTCTTCTTGCAAAATCTGCCATTAGGTCTTCACTTCAATTTTGTGAGAAATCTGCTCCTACATGGTTTTTGTTGGTGGAAAAGGGAATTTGCTTTGTTTTGCCTTGTTTTAATATTGCTTGTCCATTGGCACTACCGTTTAAAGACTCACTGGCTGAAATCAAAGCCTTCACAACAGCCCCACAATTTTTCTCCATCTGCTATAATCAGCTGAACTGTACCAGCACCTGTCTAGCCTAAATAAATATGGAGGGGTTGCAAGGTGGGTTTCCCAAGTGGTTTATTATGACATGCACTAACTTGATGGCTTCAATGATTAGGGTCTTCCTCATGTATTTCTTGTGATGGTGGACTTACTGGTTTTTTAAGATTTGATAGAAAAAAATAGATGAACTTTTATGACCTAATTTACTGAACCACTCCCAAGAAATATACTGAAGCAAAACAGTGGCTGAAGGTGAGGGTTCCCAATTGCTGAAATGATTTATCAATATTCAGAAACAAAATATGGAAAGATACAACACCTGCATCATTGATAGTTAATCAAGATTAATTTTTTTCTACATATACTGTACATTGCACAAATCTTTACACCTTCAGACTTTCTTGGTTTTGCTGTTACACGTATTTTGAGATTTTGCACTTGCTTTAACATTGTGTTTTCTAAGGCACAATAAAAGCAAAATATAAATATTCTTAAAGACCTAAAGAAACCCCAAACCCATATATTATGCCAACATTTAAAACCTCTGTTGAGTCATTATATTTTTAATACAAAAGAAAAGGCACTAAATTCACTTTTCTGTGAATGAAAGACATATTATGAAGTCCACTGATCCCAGGAAAATCCCTATAAATTGTCCTAGGAATGCTTCTGTTATGAATTAAGCACACATATCTCCATCAGGCACTGCTCTGCTCACACCTCTGAAGTAAGCAGCCACTGAAGAATTACTCCAAGAACCTTGGGAAGTAAGTAAAGTAATCCCTTCACCTCTTCCTCAGTGCCAGGGGTAATCATCACCAGGGGTCTCAGCAAAGAGAAGAAGAAAGAGCATTTTTCACAGAGGTTAGTAAACATACAGAAAATTCTAGCTCTAGCAGAGGAGGAAAGCAGCAGCTTTTACCAGGAGACAATTTCTTCCATGTAAGCAAACTATAAAGGGTCTGCAAGTAAGCTTCAACTCATAGAGGGAGTCTGTACTGATACAAAAGCCAGAGCAATGAAATCTTCAGAGAGGCTGTACAGGCAAGGAAGAATGCTATTATTAAGCTCAGTCACAATTCTGTATATAATTAATGTACCATTCTGTATTTAGATCCCATTTCTTCAAATTTATATGTTAAAGACATTCTATTTAGTCCTTAAGGAGAAAACACTGTTTGAGTGACCTGAAAAACAAGAAGAAATTCCTGATGAAAGAACATGGTACACAGGTACGGAAACACTTACAAGAGTCCAGCCCCACAATGGAATATTTCAAGGGCATCCAGGGAATAAAAAATATTTTTTTAGAATGGGTTATTTTAAGAATCAGCACAACAAAAAATAGGAAAAACAGAAGAAGCATTTTCCAAGTGTTTCCTGTCAATAGGGAGGAAAATCTCTCCAGCACACTGTACAGAAATAGAGAGCATACTTAAAAGCTAAGCTAGTGTATGGCAGAAGGTTTAAAACAAACTAATCAAAATCTGAGATGTTTACAACTTCCACCACCTCACCACCCCCCCCTCCTAAGAATTTTAAAAACAGTCCAGACTTTTAGTAAGAAACTGGTCTAAATAGATCCAATTCTTCTAATTGCAGTCCCATTACCTGACCTTAGACATTTCACTCCACTTTGAGTCATACACTCTTCTGCAGTCACCAGTTGTATTGTCCATCCTGCTGCTCCAGTGCACAAAACACTATTACACTGAGAACACAACACATCACTGTATTCACTCTGCCTGCAAAGTCCCTACCACAGGTATGCATTTTGCTGCTCACAGGTTTACTGCAGCTGAAAAACATTTTTTCTCAAAGAATTGATGTACTTGAAAATTGATCATTTCATTACTAAAGAAGATCCATCCTCCACAGTTAACTTGCTTTCAGTAATGGTCAGTGAAGCACTGCACCCGCGTAGCTTAAAGAAGTTTGGGAAGGAGCCAGCTTAGATACTACAGCAAACCCTTTGCTGGTTTCAGGAATCAGCAAGGAACTCTGACTGCCTGCTAAAAAAACTGCAAGGTACCAGCATCAGAGAAAGAGGCAGAGAAGATGTCTATGCTTAAAAGTTTTGTTAGGAGAAAGAAGGAAAGAATGAGAAGTTTCTTGGATACTTTTCCCACCTTAAAAAAAGGGGGTTCAGCCATTTATTTTCTCAGCCTGAAGAGTGAGGTCCTTCCTAATGAATTTGATCTGTGGCCAGAGGCATTCCAGGTGAAAACACTCTACTTTGATCATGTATATCACAGAAACTTAGGAATTGTTTTGGTTGGAAGGAACCTTAAAGACCATTTCGTTCCAACCCCTCCAGCCATGGACTGAGACACCTTCCACAAGATCAGATTGTTAGAGCTCCATCCAGCGTGGTTTTGAACACTCCCAGGGATGGTGTTGCTGAACAAGTTGTATTTTTAAAAAAAGGAGCCTATTCAGCATTGGGGGAAAATACCGGAACCTAATCAACAAGAAGGAAGATTTAGTCAGTAAAAATGATAGCAGCTAACAAAAGTAACCTCGAAGTGATGTCCATGTGTTACAAAAACAAATTAAAGTTTAGGACTTGACATGCTCCGGTGATCAGAGATCTGGAGGAGGAGGTTAACATCATTTAGGAAGAAGGATGCAACTCTGATAATGGACACAAAGAATGGAGAATTTATGGGCAACAAGAACATTTGGCAGGACTCCCAAAATAAGGAAGAAACTCACCTGAAATCAGCTCCAAGTAGGTAAAAGGTAATTCTGGCAGGGGAGATCTGCAACCACCAACCTACAGACCACTGACCCAAGAAACCCACCAACCCAAAAGAAGAGAGAAACTGAACATATGAATTAATTACCATAAGAAGTGAGAGAATCATTAACCAATAGAAGAAAAACACTAAGTACCAAGAGTACTTGTAACTTGTACGCAGTGAATGCTAATTTCAGCAAACAATAATTCCTTTGTTTTCTAAACTATATAAATAATTAAAACTTTTGACAACTGGTGTACATATTGGGTGGAGCAATACCCATGTAAGTCAGTGCTGAATAAAGTAATGTCAGCCTTCTAACCTAACAGTCTGGTTGGAGAACCTATTTTCCAGTTTTTGGTGGCAACAAGACATCCACAATTTCTCTGGGCAGCTGTTTCCACTTTCTCACTACCCTCAGAGTAATTAATTTCTTCCTAATACATGATCTAAACATACCTGTTTACAGCTTAAAGTCACCCCTCTTGCCCTGTCACAACATGCCCTCATAAAAAAATCTCTTTCAGCTCTGCTATGGGCCCCCTTTAGGTACTTGAACACCATTTTAGGGCCTTTCCAGAGCCTTCTCTTCCTCAGTTTAACAACCCCAATTTACACAACCTTTCTCCATAGAAGAGGAATGATTCTATGAGCCTATACACAGTTAGATATGTCGGTATATGTAGATATATATATATGTACATACATATATATTCATATGCAAACCTATAGATTTCTATTCCTAAATTTCAGTGACCGGTTCAGAGCATTTTAACCACAGAGTTATGTGGCGCTTCTGGCTAGGCCTAGGACTAGGGCTAGGGCAAGGATATTTTGGTTCAGGAGAAGTGTTTATACAACAGCTGTCTAGTGGTCCCAAGACCCTACTAGTTGGGGGTGAGAGTGATGATTCCACCCACACTGGATATTGGGTCCCACTCCATGACCTCTTTTACTCTCACAAAAATGGGGAAAATTAGGGTAACTGTTTAAGATAACAGAATTATTTTAGAATTAATTTAGACAAGGAAGAAGGCAGAATGAGCTGTTTTCATGAGCTGCTATTAAAGAAGTTGCTGAGGACTAAGCTGAGAGAAGTCTCTCTGAAAATTAACTGATTGGATGCTGATCAAGCTTTTATTTACTGGAGGGCAGAAAAGAAGCCAAAGAAAGGAGAGACTGTAGGGGAAGAGTTAATAATGACAGAAGAAAAAAAAATCAAAACAATTAGAGGTATTTCCTCCCCAGGAGGGAAGGAGCGTTCAGCTGACTGTCAAAGAGGAGAAGGGGAGCACGATCACAATGCGGAGGAAGGAGGATAAATTTCAGTGCTGGTGGTAGGGGAAAAGATTTACGGCCACTAAATTACCTAGCAGTGTTTTTTTAATATATTTGGGATTTAGCATTTTTAGCAAAATAAAATAAAGTAATTTTTATAATAAAATAGAGGGCTATGTAAATGAAGCAAAGCACCAAATATACGGTGCTTAAATAGCCCTTTGTTCTAAGATTATTTTAAACTGCCTTCATGACAAACCTTTCTGGGTTAGCCTGAGACATATCCCTGACTACTGTACTAGGATACAAGGAAGGAACAGCAATCCCTTTTCAGTAATCCCTGGTAGGCATGGTAGCTTTTTAACTAGTTTGTGCTCCAATATTCCTGAGAAAGGCTCATCTAGAGCCCAGATCACCATGACGGTTGTTGTAGCATCTACAGTGCTAGGACTGCTTTGTAGTATTTCTACTCTGTCTAATGTAAGTATTTTAAAACCCCTAGTAGGTGACGACCAGGTAAAAAGATTAAATCAGTCAAATTTGTCAAAATTACTTTGGTAAATATTCTTTAGAAATAGTGGGTTTTATGGAACCCACCCAATATTATTCAGATAATATTGTGGTTAAAAGACTAGGAGGTAGAACATTGAATTTTGCATCTTTTATGTCCTCATCTTGTGGAGCTCATAACTTTTTATCAGCACTTCAGATGTGGCCACATAAAAACACACTGAAAGCAGATTAACATTAATGCTAACAAAATCCACAGCTTAACATATTGCATTATTGAGTAAGGATGGAAGGTGGAAGTCCAGGGGTAAAAAACCATACATTCAAAACTTGTAATAAAAACCTCAATGAAACCAACACACCATAGTTGGATATTGTCATAAAATTCTCCCAGGAACAGAGAAAGCAGATGTACAAGCTACATACATTTGAAAATTGCATGCCTTCTAGTGCTAACATTTCAGACACTTAAAAAGAATTAGCATGATGTGGAGCTATTCAATGGGCCTCACATACCTGCGGGGTTTTTTTTAATAAATGAGTTAAAGTATTGAAACCTTAAGTCATAGAAAACCAGAGAAATTTCCCTTTCTTAGAAAATCACAAGCCTCTTAAGACTGACACAGATTGGTCCCTACAACAAGAGGGCAAAATCAAACGAGTGATATTATGTCTCACTCCCTGAGATTTTGCCTGGTATCAGCACTGTCACAGCTAAGTTAATTCAGTGTTACTAAAAAACAAAAGAACTGAGGAAAAAGGAAAATATTTCTAATACTTCCCAACATAAATCTACACAGCAATTTCTACACAGTATTTCTACAGAGCAATTCTAGAATATTCTGATCTGAGGACTTTTGTTGCTGAAGAAAGGAAACCTCCAAGTAAGCACAGTTATACATTTTCACCTTCCATCACACTAAGGTCCATGAATCAACTGTGGCACAATTTTTCACAGTTATGAGCTGGAAAGATTTATCTTGCTTGGAAAACAAGTTCCTACTCCAGTATGAAAATTCAAAACAAACTTTCTATGTAATATACAATTTCTGTTTTCCTCTACCTGGTATGACCGGTAACAGAAACAGGAAATTGCTGTACTGATACCCATGTATTCACTCCCATTGAACTCCAAACAGAAGTCATGACTTCTCTGCCTCAGATTGATAGGGCTGTTACAAAAGCTCTGACACTCACTTGAAAGGAAGAACGCTTTTTGGGTTTACTTTGAAAATGAATGTCAAATCAGTCACAAGTATTCACCCGAATTAATAATGTGATGACATATTATTTTTTGGTAAACGCCTTTAGCTTCAAAAAAGATGTTTGTTTGATGACTCTGACCATACTTCTCTAGACAAACAAACCTCCTAACATTGGTATCTCTGGAAAGCTCATGCTGATCTTCAAGGGTCTGTAGGAATAATGTTCCAAGTTCTTAACTTTTCTGGTTTGAAATAAAAGAATCAACTCTAAGACTAAACTTAATATTGGCAATTCTAAGAAAAAGTCTTTTCTTTGAATATGCTTGTAACACAGGGTGGCAATTTCACTTACTGCTCTTGTCCTAACTTATGTAGTTACAACAAGTCCTTCTCATTAGTCTTCTACAAAATATGTTTCTGTTTATTTTTCGCGGCGGTTAGTGCACATTTCTGGCTTTTCTATAAAAAGTTGCATTGCTTATTCCTAATCATGACTGGGCTGAGTTCAGCTTCCTGTTTGACACAAGACTCCTCCGAATGAAGAATGAGACCTCTGGTAATGCTCAGTTAGTTCAAAAAACAGTGGTTTCCTAGTTCTTCAGACGTCTCTGATTCTCTCTCTTATAACTTGGACTGCACTCCAAACTAGTCTAGAACATGTGAAAGCACATAATACAACTGGTTTTGTCAGTAAAATCAAGCTGTGACAGAGTAAGGCTGCAGATGTAGGAGAGGTGGCTTTTTAACCTCCCTCAAAAATTAATAAATACTAAAAGAGGAATCTCAACCTCTGTATCAGATGTACCAACAGAAGTTTGCCTAGTGAACCAAATGAACAGAAAATTGTTGAATGTATGATAATAGGTCCTGTCTTACAAGTTACTACTTCTCTGAAAGAGTAAATAAAGTGTGTATAAGATGCAACTGATTTGTAAAAACTAGCTGAATTTTCAAAAGCCTTCTTCCAGATAACATACTTAAAAGAACCTTAAACCTGACTTTGGTGGGAAGAGAGGCAGAAGTGTCTTCTGGCTTGATAATGGGCTAGCAGACAGGAAGCATGTTAGAAATAAAATGATCAGTATTCACAACAGAGAAGGAAGCATTCCCATCAACTTCTCTCAGGTCTTGTGACACTGAAGTCTCTTTTTTAGCATCTGAGGAAAGAAAATGACAAGCAAAGAGAAAGTCTGATTGTAAAGAATTAACCAGAACAGGAGTAAATTAAACTGCCTTGGAAGAGCTGTAGGAGGATCTTCCAATACTCAAACACTTAGCAAATAAATGGAAGATTAAATTAAAAGTAATTCCTTGTGAAGTACTGCATGTGCAAGGCAAGAAAGGACAACCCTAACTACAGACAGACATGGACTGCTGTAACTTTCATTAGAATTAACAGTCAATTTAAACCCTTTGATTACTGCTCTTCATGCACAGTAGCTGTTAAAATGTAATTTTAGGAATTATTAAGCAACAAGAATAAAAGAGGAAATTATTTACTATGAATCCTTACAATGCAAAAGATCTGCACAATTTCCAAAGGATGGTATACTTAGCAAAAGTATAGAGAAGACCACAATGAGTTAACTCCATCTTCGAAAAGAATAAATAGATTAAGAAACCTGAATTAAAAGAACAAAACCAGTTAGATTTATATTTTATTTTAGGGATACTGTCTGCTGTATGCCCGTCTTGGAGTAAACCATCTAGTTCTGATTTAGTTCTGCCTTTTCAGGATGTCTCTGCCTATATTCAGTTGTATGTGATTATAGGGATTAAGGATGGAAGCTAAAGGGGAAAAACATATTAGGCAGGTTTTTTATTTTGTTTTGCTCTGTTTGCTTGTTTGTTTTTTTTGCCTCTAGTATGCTCCTTGAAATCTACTGGGGCAGCAGCTAGTACAATTATGTCAGAAGACAGGGAAGGGAGAAGAGAAAAGATGAAATTTTTTCAGCACTCAGGGAAGGCACAAATGGAATTAGATGTGGGCAGCGCACACATTTTAGAATTATAATTTGAAATTAAGCCTTCAACATGAATGCTGTGCTTCTGGGAAATCCATCTGAGCTATCGGTTTCTGTGGAGACAGGTAAAATTATGAAGGAGGAGCATCTGTTGCCAATGAGTGACACTTGCTACTGACACCACGTTGGCTGGTGCAAGGTCGTGGTACTACTGATAGAAGCTGCATTACATGCTGAAAACTTCTTTATAATGAAAACAAAGACTTAACAAGGCTGAAAAAATAATAGGAAAAAAGCTTCTTAAGCAGATATGTGAAATGGGAGAAGTGGCAATCAGCAATACAGGAGAGTTTTGTACCAATTCAAAAGTATTAGGTGAGAGGGATCACAATATGGTGTGTCTCCTAAACCTTGCCAATTGCTCATCTCCTGTAATTCAATCGTAGTTGTAACCTCACTGAACAGCAAGGAGAAGGAGCTAATCCAGGCTTCTCTCTCTCTTGGAATTTTCAGGGAAGTTCTGAACTTTGCAGTATAATATCCAAGAGAACCCTCAGAAGGAAACAGAAACAATAACAAACTACTCAATAGTAAACCAAGAGTCTAGTCTACTAAATCGTTCCAAGAGAAACATTTGAAATAAATGAACACTTTAGCTTTCAACTTTGAAGAACTGTTCTCATTTTTGTGGAGTGTTTAAAATAAGTCTGTGTCCCATATGAACCTGGCACTTCAATACACTTACAGCAGTACTTCAGCAGCTGCCACTTGATCTGAACAAACTGTGGTTTTCCCCTCTCTGGAAGAGCTCAGACATAAACCAAACATTCGTTTTTCAACCGTGCCTTGCCTAGTCTTTCTGAGGACAACTCCACTCCACATGCAAACTCTGTGCTCACATTAGTTGTCTCTTGGGCCCTCAGTGACAAACACTCTTGCGACAGAACAGGCTTCATGAAGAAGAGGATCAGTGAGTCAAATCCCAAACCATCCTCTTCATGCATTTATGGACCTGAATCAAAATCAGATGCTCAAGAGAATCAAACTCTACATTAGGTGTTCGGGTTTTTTTTCCTGTAAATGTCCTTCCAGTGTTCCTCCTAACCTTGCTAGGGCATATCAGTAGTACTGTTTTGGGTATCATTTAAAGCACATCTTCCAATCCTATCAACTAGTCAAAGTCACAGAACACTTTAGTGTGCATCTGATCTCACATTTTTCAATGAATGCCATCGTATTTCCTATCCATTTTAATACAATTCCATTAAGCTCCTACTACATGAATACCAGGAAAATTCATCACAGTAAAAAAGGTCCATAAAGGACTTTTTCTAAAACAAACCAAGATGTGTTTTGGGCAGTAGAAAGACCACAGGGAAACAGATGTAGAGTTAATTTTATACAAAAAGCTGACATGGCAATAAGAAAGACTAAATTCAGGCACCTGCACTGTAACTTATACATGCATCTATGAAGTCTTATTTAAAGATTACAAAGAAAGTTAGGAAAGGAAACATTCACACAATAAAATGATACATACTGTACTGTATGCATGGTGAATGTTATAGGCCTAAAGCAGGTTTCGTGTGAGCAAGATTGGGTAATATTCAGTCTGTAGGACAAAAGCCTTTTTTTTTTTTTCTTTTTGCCAAACTTGGAAAATGTTTAGTGAATGGAGATGAGAACTGCAGCTAGAGAAAAGATAATCTCATGAGTATCATGGCAAGAACATTTCCGTGGAGAACTGCTTGGTAGCATTCTTCCTCCTATAGGTTCCTGTATCTCAGCCAGACTTTCACAAATGATTCTCCATTTACATTAATCACTTTCTGGCATCCAAAAACAGACACAACAGAGCCTGTTATGCAGAAGATATGCTTGGAGACTACAGCTAAAGCCAGTTAGTGATACTCTGAAAATAAAAAGTGCTAAGTACTTTTACAACACAAGCTGAGCATCTGAATCGTTGAAAATGTATTTCTTTCTCATATGTAAAAGGAAAATAATAGCTCAGGACAAATTATGAAAATAAAAGGATTTAATTAAGTTTCCAGAAATAGTAGTTGTAAGGGAAGAGGCTATGAGAATATTTATAGCTTATCTTCAGAGCAGAATTTGAGTAAGATTTAACGAAGAAAAAAATTAATTGTCTAAGTACAATAAGTGATCATGTCTGAGGATTTGTGCCTAAGTATACTTCTAGGACTATCTTTACTCATAGGTACAAGGGAGCCAAACAGAGCTCCTGTAGCAATTGTAACTACCTAGATTTTTAATGTTTGATGTTACAATCCTAAATTTCTAATACTACATTAGCATATTGTCTTTTTTGTTTTTCCCTTGATCTTAGCTATGAGCTAGCATTTTTTTTGTGTGTGTTTCAATTAGAAATATATGCTACAAATGCTGTGAGAATCAGAAAGTTATAGTAAAGTACATAACTAAAGTCTGCACCATTCCATACCTGATTTATTATGGCCTTGACATGAGAAATGTGTACGCATAAAGTATTTGCTGAATGAACTGAGACGTCTGTGTTTTCTGGGAGGGAGAAACAATATCTAAATAGACAGTGAAACAAGATTTACCAAACAGCTTTTGAGAGAGCACACTAGAAAACAGAGCTAATGCTAGTAACAATTTAGATGGTTTACGCAGTAGTCCTAGGAAAAGATCAAAGTATTTGTTTTGCACTAGCCTTATGATTACAAGCAGCTGAATGCCAATGTGGAGAAGGGTGTGTTCCAAAAAAAAAAGGAGGGTTATGTCTATTTTCAATAGTTTCATTTTTTTGCAATTTTATCACGTCTCTCTACAACAACAAACAGTCAAGAGCTGGATTAGCACAGATGGGGTGCAATCCCCATCACATCCCACCAAAGGGAGAATATCTCATCTGAGGAAACTGAAGTAGGAAGTGATGCACAGCTGCTGCCTGCACTGCCTTGCTCTATTTTATGGTATAAACACCATGAACCAATTTATATCACCTACTTTTAGACAGCTAATATGAGCTTTCAGTCCCTCAAATTTAGGCACCTTCCTGAAGCAAAATGATTCAGACTGAGGACCCAGACTCACCCTGTAGCTCAAAGAGAGAAAGCTTTGAAGAAATTCATGTTTGCACCTTCAGCAGCAAGCAGTGCAGTTCAATAGAAACAACTCCTTAGGGTAATGCATGGATGATGAGAAACTGACATCCACACTACACTTATTAAAGGGTTTGGATTTATTTTGATCTGGGACTGGGAACTTGATTATCTAGAAATGGTTGGAGCACATCACCTGGCTATCACCACAAAAGTCCATCTTGTGTTCTCCAAGACCATTTTATAAAGTGAATCCAAGCACAGCAAGAAGAGACAATGGGGATATTTACTTCAAAAGCACACTCCTAATTCATACCGAAATGCTAATGCAGGTATGCTCCCTGAATGCTTCCAGGAAAAGGTGTAGAACATCTTAATTAGAAGTCCTCCCTTCTCATTTACTACGAAAAACTAGAACAAAAAAAACAAACAAACAAACAAACAAAAAAGACATCTTTTCTATTTTCTTGTCATGTACTATAACAAGAAAAAGAAAACATAAAGACCACAGAAATCTATACGTTTCCAAGGGAAACTGCAGGGTATCCATACACCAGACTACCAAGCTCATAAACCTGATTAAGCCTAAATCCATCTGGATTCAAAATGCCAAACACTTCTTTTTGGGTGATGAACATACACAGGAGAATAGCACTCCTCTCTCATGGCTAGCAAGTTGAAGTTTCTGCCCCAAAAACAGCCAAAACAACTGTTTGGGGCAAGGGAGCTGTTTTTATGGGTTTTTTTACAGAGGTCTTGGGGTTCTTAAGAAGACACTGCCTCAAACTGCTCTCCAGGATTTTAGTATCTAAATCTTTCACAAAATCCTTCTAATGCCTTTTCAAGGTCTGCATATTTATAGTTCCTGTATAAGTGTATTACTGAATTTGCTTGCAATATAGCTTTCACTTCTGGGTAGAACAACAACTTTCACTTCACTTGCTTTTCTGTTTGCTAGAATCAAACATCACTTCATACACTGAGACCCTCTGACGTCACATATATAGTAAAAAAATACTGTTTCACAAATGACAGCAAATGAAGAGCTTTGCTTTAATCACCTCTAGATAGATAGAGGGATAGATAGATCTATAAATACGCACCTCACAAATAAGATACAGAGTTCTATCTTTCATAAATCAATTCCAAGTTTTTCAAGTATTTGGGCACCTTAATACCTTAAGAAAGTATAAAAAAAAAAATTCCCTGAACTACTCTTAAATGGAAGTATCTTAGACCCTGGCTCTTTGCTCTTTTTCACATAGTCACATTCTTTTCTTAGCTGGAACATTTATTGATATTCAAAACCTTTTAAACTGTCTTTTCATTATGGGATCATAAAGAATTTATATTTCACCATTTCAGTCCTTGAAAAATGTACTTGATTGAGAGTGGCTAATTATGAAAATCTAAGCAACAGCACAGAATATTTACTAAAGGAACTAATGACAACTATGAAGTTCGAACACTAAGAATACTGTCAGAAATACTCCAACGAGCCCTCATGCCTGATGAGATTTTGAAAGCAAATAAAATTCTACAGAATTTATGTGCAAAAAATGCAAAAAAAGATTAAAGGCTCATATCTGAAGGGAAGCCACCACATGACATTTCCTTCACCTCCCCTTCCCTCCACAGGCTGCTGCACATTGTTATGGATCACCTCTTCTCCCTCACCCTCCTCTTTATTTCCCATTTGCTTTCCTTTTGATCCTATCACCAATGGGCTTTCATGCATACTTCTTTTAAGATCTATCTCTTTTACCTGTCCACAGCATCATACAAAAATACAAAGTAATCTCTGGTTTTTATCAAACCAACAACTCAGACCAATTCACAGACTTCTCTCTTCTGTTGTTTTTTTTTTTTTTTTTAATCTGGTTCTGTTCAAAGTAAAGCTTTTTCTACCAGTATCTGCTCATGAATTACAGTGTAAGAGGTAAGTTTTAAGCAACAGTCATCACAACACCTGGTTCATTAAGTGTATTTGTATTGCTTCTGTCCAGAATCTGCATTACTGGTAACTACCAACTTTGTGTAGGGAATGAGTTTTTTATTTTTAAATAAAGTATTTCCTTGTTCTACAGCATGATGCCAAAGAACAAAACTCCAGGCTATTCTGCCTACCTAAGTTACTAAAACAGCTGTATCTTGATCATAAGGGGGTTTTATATAATTATTATAAAGGCAAATTAGTCACAGGTAAAAACAGTGGCAAGGAGTAACATCACTATTTACATACAGGATCATATACAATTCATATTTCACAATTTCAGTCCTTGAGTCCTTACCACTATTTAATGTTAACCCCAGAATACAACCCAAGAATAATTTTGCTGATAAATACTTTTCATATCAGGTTAAAGTCACAGTACGCTACCATGTTAAATTACATTTTATTTACACTGTTAAAAAAACTTGGTGTTTCTTTCCCAATTTTAGATTTATTTGGTGCTACTAAAAGCAGAGTCAACATAAAAAATGTCAACAAACAAAGTTTGTGCCTGTTGGCCATGTGCAGGCTAGTAAAAGAGATTAAAGCAGCAGTAAATATATCAGTTAGCCCTGTGGTGCCACACACTATGTGCTTCCTGATTTACACTGAAGTTGCATTTACCTCTCGTGTTCCACACTTTTAGGTAGCAACAACTCATTCCAGGCATTATTCTGAAATTGTACCTTTGTTTTCTATTATTTGTTTAAATTGAAAAAAAAAAGAAGCTTTCTTTTTCTCAAAGCCTGAGTATCTGTTTAAATCAAATCAAAACAAAGCAAACAGGAAAAGCAAATCTTTGGCAATTTCGTATTAATTTTGTACTTGGATTTCATTATGTTGATTCCTTTACAGTGCCATTCAGTAAGATGAAAAAGCTACTGGCAATGCTAGATGTCGCCACTCTAAACTTTGTGGAGTAATTATGAAATAATGACATTAAAAATTGCCATGCTAATGAAAAAAATTAATTTTCCATTCCCCAAATACAGTATCACACTTTTCATCTATAAGAGTCAGCATCATGGTAAATGGTAGATAAGCAGTACTTTGCTTGGAGCTAGCTTATTTTCAGCACCATTTTGTCAGGCTTCAGTCTAGAAGACTGTCATTTTTCATTCCTGTATTCTGATGTGGATTTTTACTTTTCTGACTATAGCTGAATGGCAACAGCACATCCCACCGCTTCTATCTTGCAGCTGCTTATTTTTTTTTTTGTCCTTTGCCTGTATTCTTCCCAAAGTGCTGATGATTGAGAAGGACAAATACATCTGTACTGCTGTTTGCTATTAATATTTCTCCCTCCTCCAAAAGTGAGGAAGAAGAAAATATAATAAACCTCTCATTCTAACATCTTTATTTGAAGTCATGTCCTACCCAAATCCAAACTGATCCAATACCTTCTTCTACTCCACACAGTACTAAATTACTTCATAATGCAACAGGTGCTGTTACTCAATGCAAGTCAGGTCAGGTAGGGCCACCTGCGCCACACCACAAACACAAAACACTCCATGATTTTTTAATGACTCATCTCACAGCAGAGCAAAGGGACCTTTGTGAAGCTGTTGCCATCTCCTACCTGAAGCCCTCACAGAGATGCCCCAAATGCTGGCTCACAAAGGATGCCTCTGCAGTTTCTGTGAGTGTATGAGAATGTTAGCAGAAAACTCCTGGGACTTCTGCAGAGGCAGGAATGTGGATGGACAGACAGTGGTTTTCCCTTTTGAAAAAGTAACTCCACGGGGTTTAGCTTCCATGGGCTTAGAACAAAATCTAATTACAGAGGTATTCTACAATTAGAGCTTGTAAACAAGATTCTGATCCTGTCAAAATTTCAGCAAAATTGCTGCATTAACACACACTAAAATTACAAAAGATTACTTTTGATATTACAACTTTTTTTCCAACAGATATTGTTAAACTCAGCCTGTGTCCCTTTATTTTTACATAGCTCTGCAGAAGCAAACTTGTATTCCTCATGCTTTTGTTCCCCACTGCTTTGTTCCTTTTCAAAGACTGAACTGACTGGACTCCTCTTCATATCCCCAGTAGTTTCTTACATATGGTTTAACTTTCAAGAAAATGATCTTCCAAAATGAACAGTTCAGGAAATAAAATTCTAGGCAAAGAAAGAAGTCCTGGCCCTTCTAAAATCTAACAGTTTTGACAGGCTTTAGTCAGAAAGTGCTACAAGAAAAGGCTGACAGAAAATTCACTGAAAGGAGGCTAAATCCAAAATGTAAGAAGACCACACTAAATTTTATCTTCTTTTAAGTAACTGGTGGATAAAAATACAGTCTAAAGTTGCAGAAGCACAATACTAAGAGCAGTTCAAAAAAAAGCAGGAGAAAGGAGAGGAGGGGGCAGGGGGCCGGGACATGGACATGCACAAAAAAAAAAAAGCCAACAAAAATATCAAGGAACTGGGAAAAAAAAATTATATGAAGTAAAGCTGTTGGAAATTTACTATCAGGTTATCTTTATAGTAAAGGCAACACAAATTAATTACTAACTCCTGGCAAAGACCAAAGGAACAATAAATGTGTAAGAATTCTAGTAACCTAGTCAGTGAAAACTGGAGGACACTGAGTCAGCTACTCATGAGTGCCCAAGGATTTCTTGATGAGATTGTCATAGCCAATATGAAACAAAAAAAGAAGTCAAAAAAAGAAACTCTGCCCCCAGCAGGCTGTGCACATGGAACAGGTTAATTGTGTACTGAGGTAAAGGAGTGCTGACAGGATGGGTGCAGAGGCCCGAGCATTTTGAGACTGTATCAAGCTTTTTAAGATGTGCTAAAGGGGGGCTCTGGAGATGCTGAAAATCTAGGGGATGTTCAGGGAAGGACCAAAGGAAGAGAAAGGCAAGACACTAAGGGGTGGGACTTTCAGAAAAACATCACACAAGACTGCTGCAGTTGTTAGTCACTCAGGAACCCACAGTCAGAAAAGTGATAGAACTGTCACGCTCACCTTTGAGTTTAGTACTAAGCCCCTATCAAATGACTACAAAATTCTTAGGAAGGTAGTTCTGATCCTGGTTTTATTTTTGGGATTGATGGCAACAAGAAGAGAATTTATACTGAAAGTGAAAGCAAAAAACCAATCTCAGAATGCCTTGTAAGTCCACTCATCAGCATGCCACCAAATACCCACCTTCTCTGTCACAGTTATGTCTATGTAACTGCTGAGAAATGCTTCTTTAGTTCCTGCATCTTCCTACATCAGAGTCCTGCAGCAAGCTGAGTGTACATATGCCCCAATTTTCTCAGCCCACTCTGCATCCTGCTTTCTCTCAATATCAAATGTATTATTAGTTCTGTGTCTTTTATGGCTTTTCTCATTTTGTTGATACACATCTCCTCTGAAAATTGCTGCATAAGTCTTGAATGAATATAATATTCTGAATTAATATAATGTCATAAATGAATGAGAATATAATGGTGTTAATCACAAAGGAAAGCTGTTCTCATTTATTTAAACTGTTCCCTGAAATAATCTTGCCAAAATGCTTTTGGTCTTGTTAAAGTTTCATTTTAAGTACTTCAGTTTGTATTCATATACTGCTTAAATTGATGTTTGTGTTGTTTTTCACCTGAGAAGACATTTGAAAAAGAAAGAGAACTCACTTGTGAGGTGTATAATCGATAGATTCATCACGTCACATATATAGAATTCATCAGAACTTAATTTCCTTAAACTTCATGATATTTGGAACACCTCTTGCATTTTTTATGAGCAGCCCAATTAAAAAATAATGAACCTGTTTTTTTTTCTAAAACTGACTCATTATCTTGGTGGTTTCCAACAGCAATCTAGAGCTCAGTTTTATATCAAATTATTTTGTGCCTGTTGGCCAGCAATATCTTTGCAACCTTCTAAGGTGCTTCTAAAGTCAAACAATTTCCCCAGGAGAAAGTTTTAAAGCTGCTATTCCCAGTACCGAGTTTATATCTAGGCTCATAAAGCAAATAAAACTTGTAGTGGAAACAGACAGAACCCACAGGATATTCAACACCTCTCTCTTGTACCTTAACCTTAGAGGAACACCTTAGGAGAACAGCTTCATCTTCACCAGGTACCACCAAGATATCTGCTGCTGACTCTCTGTGGGATATTTCTGTTTGTTTTTACAGTATTACTCTTAAAATAGTATTATTCTTAAAATATATAGATATTTATATAATACAAAATCTTAAACCCCTTAGCAGGGTATATAAGGAAGCCTTCTGCACCAACTACCACTCCCACTAACAGGAAAATAAAAAACATCTTCCAAGGCTGGTTTCTGTTTCATGCACATGTTTGAGGAATGAACAAACTGTTTTTGGAACTACAACCTACCCAAAACTCATTTTCAACAATAATCACCTGCACTTCCAATAGTTAACACTGCTGTGCTAAAAAACAGGCACAAAAAAACCCATCCTCTCTGTCTCAGTGAACACAGAATCACGGAACTATTTTGGTTGGAAGGGACCTTGAAAATTATCTAGTTCCAAGCCCCCTTCCATGGGTAGGGACACCTTTCACTAAACCAGGTTCTCTGAAGTCCCGTACAGCCTGATCATATATACTTCCAGGGATGGAGCATGCATAACTCTCCTGAGCAACCTTTTCCAGTGCCTCACCACCCTCACAGCAAGGAATTTCTTCCTAAAATCTAATCTAAACCTACTCTCTTTCCCCTTAAAGCCATTTCCCCTTGTCCTATCACTACATGCCCTTGTAAAACATCCCTCTCCACTTTTCTGTTATTTCTTGTCATAATGCAATACTATTTATGCACAGCGGAATTGCTTCAAAAGGAAAGATCACACACATCCCTCCAAAAAAGGGCCTTGAAGATGTTGTCTCAAAAAGTGGAGTGAGGACTCAGCTCCCTCACTCATCAGCAAGCATCACACACAGGGTTTTTGTCCTACACCATATTCACTGGCTGATTACTCAGTTGTTCTGACTAACTTCCCTCATGCACTGCACCCTGTAGCCTTAAGCACCTCCATGAAAAATTACCCTGCAAGGCAGAAAGTTGCCTAAAATAAGGGACTGTATGGGTAAAAACAGTATTGGCCTAACTCTTTGTGGAAGCAGGAAGTATTTCAGCAATGACAAGTAACAATAAAAACTGAATTACCTGTTATTCTTTCTAATTTTGAAATAGGGATGTATGTACATGTCTGTGTAACATAAACAAGAAGTGTTCTGGACAGAATGGAAAAGAATGATTTAGAAGAGAGAAGTTCCCAATAAGGAACTGAGAAAATGTTCAGAATATATTCTATAACTTGTCTTTGCAAATTAACTCCTCAGAGTTGAAAGACATGCCTGCAGCTCACTTGCAAAATTAGATCGACCAAGACACTTTTTCCACAAACATTTGTTTGAGTATTTTGCTCCTATTATATCTAATGCAACTTGGTAAGTTCCTTTGCTCCAACAGGTTCCAATGATTAGCACTCACAGATCACAGCAGGGTGAAATAAAAATGAGACAAATATTTGTGGAATAAATATTAGTAATGTTTACAAATTTGCCTTTCATATGAGCATGTCAAAAATACAAATATGTATTAATCAGAAAATATAGCTGCTAGCTGTTAGTATCAACTTCCCAAAATGCTTATTGTTGAAAATTTTAAACAGCTCATCTTATACTTGCCCATTTTAACTAAGTAAGGTTTTATCTCCGTATCTCTATATTGGATTAACACAAAGGTATAGAAACTTCAAGTTCCATTTTGAGAGGTTTTATTTTGCTATAAGTCCTTTCCTTATGACTAATCTGAACTCATCTGGATGCAACAGGTTGATTGGCTCCAAACATCAGGCAAGCCACAGAAACAGAACAAAAAGATAAGCACATAGGTAGGTATCAGCCATTAAAATGATGATGATCCTAATTTTCCAATGCCATTACTCTTTCTAGAAAGGTTTACTGTCTGTGTGGTACAATAAATGTAATAATGATGGTGAAAGGACTATAAAAAATAACCTAAAAGTATATAAATCAATAGCAAAGTGACACACATGATTCTTTAACACAGCTGAAGTTTATGGACTAATATCAGATTTGTTTGGCATTACAGAATAGAATCTGGCTTAATCCACTCTTAAGTCTAGAATTTGTTTCATCTTGAGTTGGATTTTTGCTCTTCTTGCAGTTGAAAAGGACAGGGAACTTCTGTACCATTTTCTCTTTGAACAAAACTAGATTTAGCTGGAGGTCCATTAGGCATGAAGGTAATGGCAGTGACCATCCTATCACTGAAAAATGGAAATTACTCTAGAATACTCAAAGAAGAAAAAAACTAACAATGACAGAAAAACTATGCAACTATTAAAATGACCATTGGACCTCACGTCAAACCCAAATTTATAATCCACTTATTATCCGCAGAGTCACAATATACCTCAGGATGTGATACAATCTCAGAAGAATTTTTGAATGTAAGGAGCTGATTGGGTACACAGGTTTATGAATGTATATATGTCCCCACACAGTGGACAAAACTTCCTCCAGGTTGAAGAGACAGAATTAGTCTGTTGGGTAGACTGTGAGAGGAGCAATTTAAATACATTCATCAGATATGGAAAAGATTTACTTCAGCAATGATCTTTATTTATGTGTTTAAGTATTCACCAGCAACCAGAATTTGGTATATGCAGAGGAAAGAGTTTGTGGTTTGGCCAGTTTCTGTACCAAGCATAGATAGTGCTCTAGACAATGATTTACTGTGTCCAGCTGGAGCTTTTTTAAAAAGCAAACTCAAATTCTAAATTACTAATTAACAAGGTAGAAAGATGCATCCATGAACGACCCATCAATTACTGAATCTCACCAGTATATGAAGCTGGCATCGTTTAGAAAGACAACTAAAAAATTAAGCAGCAGATCTGTTTGTATTACGTCTGATGCTTATGTAACAGAGAAAGGTCTAAACAGTATGCACGTAACTATGACATTACGATTTTGTAAGACTCATGAGGAAATAGTGGCATAAATGTAAAATGGAACCTCTTTGCAGACACGACTGTTCCTTCTTTGCTTTTCTTCAGAGGTTCTCACAATTAAATTGCAATTTTGAATATTGACCATTTACTGCTCTATTTACTTTTGTAAAAAAGAAAACCCCAAAACTCTGCAATTAATTCTCAATCAAATTCCTCCATCAGCTGCATTCAATATAGACAGGCAGGCAAAAATCAGGTTTGGGGAGGGTCTGTAACTCAAAAAATCTAATAACAGAAGCTTGGACATGCCTCAGAGCCAATCTGACTACAATCAATTTGTGCATGCTTTTAGTATGCTGTCTCAGTAGTTAAAGAAGAAAGAGGCTTTGGAGTTCTCATTCAAAGAACAGTACAGGACTTCTGAAGATCAACTTTAAGAACAAGCTAATCACTGTTTCACCATTCAGTTTCAGGAAATCCTTTCTGGGAGTCATTCCACTTCATCAGCCATGCTACATGGCAAAGACAGGTGTTTGTCTTTTATCAGTGAATTTTAGTTTTGTCCAGGTATTCCAATAACAGTGCTTATTACTAGGCCATAGTCAGCACAGAAACCACCTCTTGGAATAGCAATGGTCAAGGAATACTCCTCTTGCTTGTCAACAATTCAACAAATAAACATCCCCTGTGCCATTCTTTTAAATACCTTCATTTTTTAATTAGATTTTGATTTTCTGCACAAAACCACCTAAACTTCTGTTGAGCCAACACAACTTACATTGTAATTTTGATTTGCATTATCTGTCCTCCCTGCTTTATTTTACAACAGGACTGTTAGCCAAGGATAGACTACTTCACAAAATAAAAGCTGTTTTATTAAGGAAGGTTTTACTGTGAGTCATTTTTGACATCAAATTTTTGAAACAGTTTTAAATACATGCATGGTATGCAAATTTTGGGCCAAATAAGAATATTGTAACTCGCAATGACTCTAACTGGTTAAAAGGAAAATAGCCTGAGCAAGAAACTGTTCAAGAGGTATTTCTCGTATTTCTCGTATTTCTCTACAACAGAGCTGGTGCTGACAGATTTAATGATATACAGCTATTCTCATCCAAGGAGCCTAAATTGCTCATATGCAGCATTAACTAATATGTTGAAGTTGTAAAGCCAAAAAGTAATATCAGGGAACTAAATATTCATATGTTGTGTTTATGTTGTGAATTAATTCTGTGTAACTAAAGAAGATGAAGCTGCTGTTTGTATTTATAGCTCCTTTCTCTCTGAAACACTACATCAGTTTAAGAGAAAAGATAGAAAACAGATCAGGTTGAGCCACTGGACACTGCTTTTCATCAGCCCTTGCCTTTGATTTGTCACTGCATTGTTTACACTTCTTAAGGACAAGCACTCATTTAAATAAATAACAAGGGTACTTAGAAACTGGAAGGCATTTAGAAACTGTTACTGTTCAACATCTGAAGTCGGATGGCTGAAAATTGGATACTTAGGACACAAAAAGATGCATTTTGCCACCGCTTTTAACAATCTCTATTTCAGCGCTCCGAGCAGAACTGTAATGTTAAAGGTGCACAGGGCTGGAAATGGGCACCCTCAGGTGTAGAACAGATTTGAAACATGAAAACAGCAATAAATAGCAGTATACAATCATTAAGTCTAACAAACATTCGCCTCCTAACCCCCAAATTCAACATGCCATAAAATCAGCAGACACCCACTAAAGTGACCGGTTTAACTATCACACACTGACATGGCAACAAACAAGAGTTTCCCTAAGGTTGTAAAGCCCTCTCAGTACACTTCCTCATCCCAGGCAAGTGCTCAGCTCCTTCAGTTTTGGAGAACAGACGACTTTGCTAGTATGGTTTATAAAGTTTTGGTGATGCAGTTAGAAAGCCAAGCACAGAAATGGGGATAATAGCCAAGAATGTTCAGCAGCTAATAGTTTCTTCTCAACTATACTGCTAATAACACAATACTACTGCCACATTGTTTCAGTGACACATGAGAAAAGATGGACAATCTTTCTCTTGCAGTTTCAACAGAATTGTAAGACATCTACCTGAAAGACACCATCGGATTGTGAGCCTCATGTTCTCATCATGACTTCAGGTATACATTCTCACATACCATCCTGAGCAACTTCAGGATTGTTTTTGGTGGATTAATCATCAGATCAGTTTTCTAGTTCAGGTCGGCATCTCAGAGAAACATTGCCTGAAGTTAGGAAACCTGAACCCTGAACTGAAAAGAACTATCAGGAAATGTACACACAATCTGACAAGAGCCTCCTTGGCCATGCGATCATCAGTTGTACTTTTGGTAGGGTAACTGCACATAAAGATCTGTTCATCAGTGTTATACTTCACTTCTTAAAACATAAATTCTGTTTAAGAAAGCCATTTTAGTTTCCTGTATTAACTACTGCTCTCAAAGGTAAACTCAGAGGCCAAAAGGGATCCCAACCATAACTCAAAAGCCATCCACAGACATTTGACATGAGAACAGCAGTGAGGTATTTACATACTGTATTTTACCAGGTCTGGAGTATTCCCACATACGTCCACAGCTCTCCAGCCACAGCAGTATCCATATACATCCTCCCACTATACCATAATACAATCTGATACCGAGATGTACGAAAGCCTCACCCCATATATTGTCTTCCCTCCAGGGCTGACTCATATATAAGTGCCAGAAAGGTCTCTAGCAGTCTCTAGCATGTTAGAAACTCAACAAACAATCCAGAGGGACATGGCTAAAAACATCAGAGAAGTATGTTGCTACCATTATAGACATGCCAAGAGCTGTGTACACTGGCAAAGAAACTGTTTCTGCGAACAGAGAAGTCTAGCTTTTGACTTAAAGGGCTGACTTATATGACCTACTGTTTAGTCAAGAATCAAGCTTGAACTAATTGGACTTCCCAAACAGTAGGATTAGTATGACTGACTTAGCCTCTGATCTTTCTGACATATGTGAAGTGAGCCCTGTGTAGTTTTTTACTGTGCATATGTGTGTTTGCATATGTGTTGGTCAGATGGGGCCCAAAACACAAAGTTTCAACCTGGTTTGCAAACATCTGTTCTGTTAATGTACAACTTCTCTAGCTCTTTCAGTCCTTAAATATGACTTTGAAGTCATGCCAGGTAAAAGCCGTAACTTTACCCCTGCATGCACACACATGCACACACACAGATACTATGTGTTATTCTGTAAGCACACCTTATTTAATGACACCACACAGCACCTGTTAAAAGTAGTTCATACTTCACTTATTTTGGGGAGATTTGCCCTGCTATTTTAAACTCAACAGGTCAGTGAGCAGGTTCAAGGCTCCACTGTTTGTTGAGCATCTGTAGAAATGCTTCCTTCAGGAGGAAAAAAAAAATCAGCTCGAGATGCTCGGTACCCTTTACATCTGCTGCTCAGCTGGAGACACAGTTAAAAGGCCATTAGAAGCACAAGGTGGCAGACCTCATAGGCCAGACAAGCTGGAGAGCAATTTGCTGTTTGCATTAGGAGTATCAGCCCTGTCTGCTTCTTTTTGATGCACTGAAAGCAGCTCCTGTCCCCAGCCCTGAAAATCAGGACCAGGACGGGTGGTCAGAAGGGGTGGGGCTGTGCTGCAGAGCCTCCCCTTGCACATTCAGGTTTCACAGTGGGTGCAGGGGACAGCAGCCCTCCTAGCACTATCCACAACCCCTGACTTTGCCCACAGAGACTGGCCCTGCTGGGCGGGTGTCGCAGTAGGATGCAAACTGCTGTCACCTGTGCAGTCAGAGGGAACCTCTTCCAGCACATCTTTGGCAGCACCTGCCTCCAAATGCTGCATGTCTTCTGTGTTCCAAATTGCTCAACAGAACAAAGTGCTGCTGTTCCTCTTTGCTGGAAGGAAAAGGTCACGTTAGCTGAAAGAGGCTCATTGGAGAGAGCTGGTGGTCTTTGTGACAGCCTCCTGTAACAAGAGCTGGAAATGTTCTTATTAGGGAAGCTCATTCTTTTGGAGGTGTGCTGGAGCAATAGAGGTAGAGCAGTAAGTAGTGAAGAAAGCAAATCTTAGTTTCAGTAGGTTTTAGGCCTTTTTTACATACAGAGGAATAAAGTGCTATGAATTTTACCAGCATATGTTTTCTTGCCATCTGCAATACATTTTAAATTCCTTTTGCATCTTGCAATGTATTCTTTCTCTTTAGCATAGTAACAATTCTGCCTTTAAACACCAACCTTTGTATGCTGTTCTTAGAAATTTCTGGGGAAGTGTTAATTCTTTTACACATATTTAAGCTGCTAAAATAATTATGCCTGGTAGCATGAACAGTCAAAACCACAGGGAGATAGCACCCATTAACCAGGTACAAAAGGGGGCATACAGTCATAGTTCACTAGAAAAGTAATTTCATTTTGCTTGTAATGGTAGTGCTGATACTTTGATACCATAATGGAGTTTTAAGCACCAAGCCTGTTATTTCAACTAGAAATTTTAATGTAATTATGCATTTTTACTTTACTAAGCAGAAAGGAAGATTAGTATGCATAGTTTTTTTACATGTATCGTGGGGAATAAGACAGAGATCTCCAAGTGATACTGCAAGATGCTCAAGTCATTCAAAAGAAATGGCAGGTAGTAGTTTTAAAGACAAATTACCCAGAAAAGCTTTTATTGTTGATCGCTTGTTATAAGATTTGCCATTTGCAAGTAATTGTACATTCAGCTGAAACTGACCTTTTATGAGAGCCAAGCGGTAATATAAATGAAATGAATATATTCTTTATTGCAGTAATATAAAAAGAATGGCTTGAGCTTTTAACATAGTGCTTGACCTCTGGTGTCTGAACACCACCTAATCTCAGGAGTATTTCACAACAGCACATGATGAAACAAGCACTAATGCAGCATTAGAACAGTTTAACACATTAGTACTTAGAAGTGTAGAAAAACATTATAGCTTTAGGTATGCTTTTTATTATAAATCAGACTGACAACAGAGAGAAAGGAGATGATTAGAGACAATACACTGAAGTTCATCATTACATTAATTATTAAAGCATCGCCTTTTCTATTTTAAAGTCCCTCTTTCCAAGATACTCTAGCATAAAGTCACACTGGGAAACTCCAGATGCTGAGATTTAAAATTCTCATTCAAAACTGAATTATTTATAAGCATTAAAAACATGCTGTTTCTTCTCAAAGGCCCTGATCTTACAAACATCACCTTTAGGTTTTAGATGTGCATACATAAGCTGTATTCCCTTTAATGGCATCTGTCACAAACAATACAATAAATATGTACAAAGTGACAGTAAAGACAGGTCTTAGGAAAGCTGAACTTCCTCCTACCTACATGCACATGCCAATTTATTAACATGCACCATGCACCCACTGGAAAATAAGGGAGGCCTTAAGGAATGGTGACAAAAGAGACTCTTGATGCTGCAATTATTGAAATGGCAAGCAGCGGTATGAGGGGGTCACACATAGTTTGGAGGATACAACTACAACAGTAAAGTGAAAATTTTACATGAAATTCTATGTCCATCTTCACTGCCATCATGGCAATCAGGAGTGAATTAATGTCTAATGGCCCAATACAGATTTCATAAATTTGCACTGAATATAGTATTTATTTTAGCAAGCCTATTCTTTTTTTAACACTGCTGAGGCAACCACATAAAGTGTCTGTGAATCTCCATCTACCTCCTGATCTACAGGCACTTTGTTCACACAGCTCTCAGTGACAGCAGAAGAGAAACAGTAAAACAAAGTATTAATAAACAAGTACTTCGATACAGAGCCAGTCAGGAGTATTTTCCCTATTCTGTCAATCTATTACTGCATTTTAGTGCATGAAAGCAAAACATTCAGAAACAGTATCTTAGGAACATCTGACATGGACTAATAGCTCAACTGCATAGGTGACTACTGAGGTGGTGGCATTACTATTATTATTACTATTATTATTATTATTATTATTATTATTATTATTATTATTATTATTATTATTATTATTA